>WBNH01006636.1:32792-47761 GCA_013401255.1 Urocolius indicus | reverse complement strand
AAACATAAGGTAAAACTATTTCAAAGACTTCTGGATTTTGAACTCATTTCAGCCTTTCTAAGAACTTCAGTCTGTAGCATTAATCCAGAAGTCTAATCATTTCCTAGAATAGAATTGTCACAAAATTTCCTACAGAGTAGTCTGCCGTTCGTTTAGTGGCATTCGTTTTTCCCCTTTCCCCCAAAAAACAAAGTTCAACTAAATAGTGAGAGACAATTAATCCCTACTGACCTCTAGAGAGTTAGAGGACCACTTGACAATGAGTGGTACAATCCATAACAGAACCTTTCTTTGCTACTCAAATGGACAAATGGACAGCGAAACAAATAGTACATGTGAACCAATCAAAGAGATCCTGAAATAAATGTTGAATGAAAACCTTAAAAAAAGGCTACAGAGGACAGAACAGTACCTTGTTCACTGACTACTTAAATTTAACTTTAATTTTTAAGGAACACTTTAGTAGGTAAGGTGAAGAACAACACAATGGACTACAGTTACCCATAAAACTGAGCCTAGTTTATTAGGAATAGATTACAGTGTTCACAGATAAGAAACATGAAGACAGGCATATTCTTTCAGAAAAAGGAAGCATGAATAAAAATTCTATTTCATGTTCTCAGGAGACTGAAAAGAATACCATCATAGAGGAACTAAAAGGGAGATGTTCCAATTCATATAAAAGAAAAAATTAAATGTCTCAAGATCGATGTAAGCCAAATTGATACTTTAGAAATAGAAAAATCAAAGCTGTTATATATTACTTAATAATGAAGGAGCAGCAACTTTTCCTCTAACACATATATAAAGGAACTGAGAAATCTAATTGGTTTTAAGACTTATTAGGCTGTGGTCTTATTTTTCAAGAATTGTAAGACATTATTGTGTAGACTGTTGCATTCTTTTTGACAATCAGTTTTTGTGATCACTTTGTTATGATTAATAAAAGTTAGGAAGTAAGTTCCAATAAATCATTCTTATTGCTTTCAAAAAGGGCATGTTCTGTACTGCAAGATATTCATAAAATGGCAATGATTTCTTTCTATATTGTACTACATTCTTGTATATTGGCATAATTTCAGTTTAAGCTTCTAAGCTTTGTGTTTGTTTTTTTTTTTTTTTTTCTTTCCCAAACACTTTACTATCTCTATGGATTTTGGAATGTTACATAGAACTCTAAAACATATGGCATGATGAGAGTGAAACTGCATAGATTAACACTATTAATTATTTGTAAAGTTACTTTGGAAATTTATAAAATCGTTTACAAATTTTCTTACTGCTTGATTATTTGCATTTAAACAAAAAGCTGAGCATGTTTCCTCATGCAGTAGTTAAAATACTGCTCTCTGAGTAGTTTTCACTTTTGTCTTCATGACTGATGAAATATGCTGTAAAGAAAGTGAACAAGATTTTCTGCTCTCATCAGAGGCTCATGAGTATCTTCTTCAAATAAGTGCATTTCAGTTTGTCTGTGTTTATATATGCATTATTCTTTTAAAAGTATCCCTATAGGTTTAAATCTTGACCAAGTGTTCCTGGCCTACAGGACACATATGGAGGACAATAGAACATGTTGGACCAATAGGCTAAAAAAATACATTTTGGGTAACAGTTCTTGGGCATGGAGATCATGGACTGAAGCAGGAATCCTTATTCTATGCCCAGTACTGACAATAGAATGCCATTTTGAAGTAAATTATCTGGGAAATGAATGAAATTGTCACCAATGTGAATTTGTGAAACAGATTACAGACATACAAAATCTCTGGATCTAATTCAACAAGTGCTAGAATATGTCTTTAACTTGACACGTGAGAACAGTCCAGTTATAATTCCATCATCATATTAAACATGATTAGGAAATGTTTGCATCTACCTCCTTCCAGCTCTGGTGTTTAGGAAGGGGATTCTCATCCCAACCAGGCCCTTGTAGCTTGCCAGCACTCCTTTGCTAGGATGTACCTTTTAGTCTGATCAATGTTACTTTCCAGCAAAGGACAGTGAAACATAGCAGAAGGTGGGCTGTGAGAAAAGTGTAGAAAATGCCTGTTTGCAGAGTACATGTGACTGAACCCTTTGTTCTAAACTGCAAAATGAAAAGAACCTAGGGATTAAGTGATTCAACATAAGAGTCTTGGCAGGAAAAAAAGTGTCTCAGAGAAGCCTTTCACACTACCAATCTATTACCCATGGAAGAATTAGTATAAATCAGCTTATTCATCTTACAGGAAATTCCCAGGTTACTGTTGCCAATTATGTACCAAAACAAAATAAGTTCAGCTCAGTTTAAATATATGCTTATACATAGACAAATCTTTATTATTAAATGTGGCATCATTAAAATCTCTCTAGAAGGGTAATTAACAATATGAAATAAATCAAGCAGAGATACACTGTATCTAAATTGAGTTACTGTACACTAGTTCCTTAGAGTATACCTACAGAAACTGGCATGATGAAATGTGGAAATAATTTTTCTTAATAAGAAAAATTAGTGGCAATGTCACAAAGGCTCACTGGAAGCTCATGCCATGAAATTACTGAAGGCATTTGACACATTAGCATGCATTTGGATATCTGCATTGCATTTTAGAAACAGATGTATGAATAATTAAAGGTGAAGAGTCTATTGCTCCTCTTTTTCCAAACTGTTTTTCTGTGAAAAACAGTATCTTATAATGCATTTTAGTTACACAATATATGCTTTGTTAATGTCTTCAGTGTCTTAACTACTAGACATTTGGCAATGCAGGCAGAAGGCTGCAATGTGAGCTTTCAGGATGTGTGTTCCAGGTTTGTAAACATCTGAAACACTATCCTAGATAAGGAATATCTATGATAGGCCAAATGCAGGACAGGTAGTGTAGCAGTATGAGATTGTAAATCAGCGCTTCTGTCAACCAAAACTGCCACAAATCTCTGCGGCAAAAATAAATAGTTTGTTCATAGTTCACATTGTTTCTGCTTCTGTGGGTGACTGGGAAAGGCAAGACACTTTGAATCCTTTCCCCACAGTATAGTCAGAGCAGTTTGCTTTTACTTGTGGCAGCGTACAGTTTTGAAACTATAGTTGTGTTTCTGTTGACATCTTCTCTATGGCAACAGCAAAACGAGAAAGACAAGTGTGATTGTCTAAGGCACCATTTTTGCTCTTGGGGCAGTCTGATATCATCCCTACAATGGATGAATTGTCTAAATTGCTTTCCGAGTGGTTGCCTTACATTGAAAAGAAGTGTTTTACATGCAGGCAACTACTAGGCATTCACTAGTTTGTACAAAAAAAGTAGTATAAACAGAGCACCTGCAAATTGAGCACAAGGTCAATAAGATGAGGTAAACTGCAGGGACAGGGTACAGATGTGACCTTACTTGGTTACTTCACTAGACACTGTGAATATGCTTTGTCTGATGTTAGGATTTTTGAGTGAGATAACACTGGTTTTTTTGGTACCTAGTAATAAAAAAAACAACAACTTTGAGTCAGTTCAGAGAGAGCCTTATTGTTTACCTTTACAAATTTGCTCTCGGAGGAATTTGTTGGTGGAAACATTTGCTGTGGAGTGATTTTTAAACAAATACAAGAAGTGTTCACTGAGAAAAAGAATACTGAGAAATAAAATCCCCATTCAAGAGTTTTCATTAGAAGACTCTAAGTGTCATTTCCATAACCAAAAGTCATGATATCTGTCCATCCTGTTAATAAGCATGTCTCAGGCTCCAAGTATTTTCACAGAGCATCTCTGGTCTACTTCAAATTCTATGCTTGCTATTAAAAATTATAATTTAGGGAAAATATTTTAATGTGGAATTAAGACAACTATAAATTGCAGTGAGAATAAAAAGTTTTCACTCAAATGTGACAGAAATAGCAATCATATTGACTCCAGTAGCACTTTTCTCTTGAAAACCTGTCATGATTATTCTGTACATCTGCAGCTTATTTACACCTATCTTTTAATATTATTGCTTTTTGGTTTTATTAGAATTGTGTCAACAAACATCCTTGGTGAACCAAAGCCCCATTCTGTTACTCCAAGTACAAAGAAGTCATAAAATTGCGATGTATATAACAAAATTTACTGTTCTCTGTCTTTTTTTCTGCTGATGGGACACCCTGCAAAAGTAAGTACTCTGTAGAGCCTAGATACATACAGAAAGCTAATATGCTTGTATGCAATACTGAAAGTCATATAGCACTTCTCCTAGGTTTTGTAAGACTGTAAAGCTTCTTGTTTTAATCTTCTCTCAACATGCATCAAGTGTCCAGAGGTTTAGAGGAATAATGGTTGTGATGAAATAAGCAAATTTAGGCTCTAAGTTTCTCCTTATAATACCATCAAGACTCAAGACCAAGACTTATACCCACTTTTCAGGAGGCACATTCATCAAATTAAGTTTATATCTGCCTTTTTCCTTAAGCAAAACAGCCACCCTGGGAGGGAGACATTAAAACTTCATATCTGAGTCCACTCTAACCCTTTTCAGGAAGCAGGATGCCATTACAAAGTGTATTTTCCATAGGTCTGCTTTCACTGGCTAACTGCAACCCTTAAGTGCAGAGAAGGAGAATTCTATAAAGCAGCAGTCAAAAAATGATTTCAAATGGCTATTATTTAACTTCCAACTCAGTCAACACTATATGACATAATTCTATCATGTGTTCTTTGATGCAGGAGACTTGCAAAATCACCTAGTTAAGCAAATTACATGTTATTTCTAGCTTCCAGCTACTCAGTAACTGACTACAGGGAATAAGTACAAAATTGGGAAGAACTTTGCAATAAAATTAAATTAAAATTAGAAAACATTCTGGCTCTGACAGCTAGGATCACAGGGGAAAGATAACAGAGTAGCAAAAGGAATTGTATAACATCTTTTTTAAATTAAAAGTTGTTTGTAAATCAGTTGTAAGGAGTTAAACCAACATGAGCAATAGGCAGAGAACATGAGGTAAAACCAAGCATCTCTGCTTAAAAGCAATAGAAACACATTTTGTTGTAACGTGAAAGAAATTAGAATCTGTGGGCATGATTCAGCTCTCAGATACACAAGAAGTAGGATGTACATGCATCTTAATTAACTGCACAGTGTTGTAAAGACATCATCAGAACTTATAAATTCGCTAGACAGGTTGGGGCAAGCAGCTGATGAATCAGGAGCCACTCTTATGTATGCAGGAAAGGACTTAAGAAGTAAAGATGTTCACAGCATGATACATGGGTATCAATGGCCATTGTAACAACTAGTGGTGGTGATGTAGGCATGTTCAATAATACTTGCTGTTCTTTTGTCTCCCTTTCCTTATTTCATGAGCTTTGCTTAATCTGTCACATTCTGCAAACTTACATAATTTCCTTCTCACAGTTTTTTTTCTCCTAGCTGACTTTACCTTTCAAGATGATGCATATTTTTGCTTTTCCTAACTTGAAAGAAGACTCCTTGCTTATCAGACCTCAATATTTTCTAAGAACTTATCTTGAAATATTTTACTTTATTAACAACTTTATATTTGAAAGCCATATGAGAAGATGATTCATATTTCTTATTGGTCATGCCAGAAATTGTATATACTAATGCCATAGTTTGCTAAGATGTCTTAAAGGCACTTTAATTGGAGACATTATCTCCTTAGTACCTTTCAGTTAAAAAAATATATGTCAGTAAATGATTTGGTTGGAAAGCTAGAAATTGGTTGTAAATGTCTTTGAATTAGCTCTAATCTGGCTGCAAGAACTAAAAGATATAGCTTATCTGTGCTTTTCTAGAACACATTTTCTCATGAAGTTGCACCTGAAGTTAATTGGGTTTATGTGCTCAAAGACAGCTCCATGGTGAAAGCCAGAGTGCAGGAGGTGGGAAGGACTTTGATGAGCACATTCTTCACCTCAGGTAAAACATCAATGCATACGCATTGATTCAAACATTTCAAGTATTGTGTTCAGTGAATGAAAAAGCCAAACATCCTTATGAGATATAAGGATATTTTCAGATTGTTCTTCCGTTGAACTACATTTGGATCCTTATTCAGCAATAGTTTAACTACACTGCTAGAAACAAATGCTAGAAAAAGATTTTTTTTTACTCTATATGGCAAATTTTAGTTTATGAAGTCACTTGTCTACATTTTCTATTGAGTTGGGGTTTTTTTGATAGAAATTAATAAAAAAGTATTTCATCTGAAAGCCTGATATTTTGATTTGGAAATGCTGCCATGGTACCATACAGGAGTTGTACTTGGAGCCCTGCTAGTCTCCTGGTTCAATTGGCGGCTCGTATTCCCTAGTCAGATCACATTTCTCTTTATGCATCTACTTTTACTTCTGAGATCCTCAGGTAAGTCTGTATCCCAGAAAGTGGTCAGCAGAGAAGAAAAAGTAATTTAGGATACTAAAGCTGCAATATTTGAAGTCTGTGTCACGATATCCAGATTGTTTCTGGATTAATTATTTTGGGGTTGGAGATCTTTTAATTTCTTTGTAATTTCCAAGTTAATAGGAAATATTTACTATATGTCTTTGTTTAGTTGAAAGAAATTTTGTTACCCCAAAAAATTTCAGAAGAAAAATTGATGTCAGTTCTGTGTCTGTATTCTCACATGTAAAATCCACTGTTTGCTTTAACTGTGGTGCAGAACTTCTCTGACCTACCTCCAAAAGCAGAAGTGAAATTAAACCGAGATTTCACATCAACCACTTGAGTTATGAGACTTCAACATGATTTCAATTTTACACATAATTTTCCTCAGTCTGTTGAAATAGATAAGCAAAGTGGGCAGGGGAGTAAGATTTTTCAGGACTGGATTTGCAGCTAATGTGGTTGTCCGAGCTAAAGACATGCATGTCGCCAGAAGTATTTCTATCTGTTATTTTTCCTTGAGGAGTATCGTCCTTCTAAAATCATCTTTTGCAAGGTAATCAAGTATTTCCCAGTGTGTGGCTGATGCTGCTTCCAGGGCTGCATACTTTATGGCATGCCTCTGTCAGCCTTTGACATAGGACAGGCACTGTAATTTGGCCCCAGCAACATAAACCCTGAGACAATGGAATAACTTTTAACTGACCTAAATCAAGCATAAACAATAGAGCGGTTTGAAAGGTTTGGTCTACAAAAAATGTCACAGTCTGAGGAAGAATGCTTCCTCTGTTTGATCTGTCACTAGACTTCTCAGAACATGACACTCCTCGAACATAATATACTTTGATGATAAACTAGATTAACTTTTCCAGTACAAATGAAAGGCCACCTGTTGCCAGAATGCCCATATTCCTTGTTGGCTGTCTTGTAGCTGTCATCACTTCAATGCAATCTGCGCCCAACATGCTGGAATATAATGAATATGTCAGGAATTGGAGGTCAGCCATCAAAGTACATGAAAACTTGGCTTGCATACAGTGTCAGCATGGAGGCCTCGCCTATCATCTTGTGCAAAGGATTTCTGCACCACTTGATTTGTTTGCATAGCGTTTGTTTCTGTTGGATGGAACACATTTACTGAGAGGCTTTTTGACAGCCCATTCAAACATTTTCAATTTGGAAAATGGTGCTTCCTTTTTCAGGCTCTGTAACTGATGGGTGGTGTGACATGGCACTGTAGCCGATCATGCTTTGTGTTTATTGTTATTATTTTAGCATGAAAAGAGCCATGATGAATGTTAAAGTATTTGAATTAGAGAAAAGTTTATAGCAGGGATACTGTGTATCTATTAAATCCTATCCTTTTTATATATATTTAGCAGTGCTTTGTTCAGCACTGTTGGATATTATAAATCTCTTTGATGGCTTTATAATTTGACTGGATTAAAGACTTCAGGTCTACCCATGGTGAATCTAGTGGTCTAAAATACAATGGACCTATGTAAGAATTTTTTAAAAAAATTGTTAAACTTCTTATGAATTCCTGTCCCCATGATGTGACCTTTTGTATGCTTTATTCTGATTTTTTTAAATGACATCAAGCATATGGGATAAGACTGCATTCCGTCCCTATCATGTTGAACCATTTACACATCAGGAACTCTCAGACCATGAGCATTTATTTCTTGACATCAACTTTCTTCCTCTTCTTCTGCACAATGTATCCTTTCTAAAGCTTCACACCTTTTCTTGATATTGTAGGTCAAGTTATCACTCTCCACATACACAAAGTAAGATATTCTGGCTAACCTACCATAATAGACCTAACCCTGGTCCAGCCTAGGAAGCCTCATCTTTTCTGAAAATGAATTTTCAAAATATTATAGATTAACAAATGTTAGTAGAATATTATTTCTCTGCTTTTAAAAATAAATGTGGATATCTTACTACAGGCCAGCTTGTCAAGGACCTCAACAGTAATGTCTCTGACCACAGAACACGTGAGCAAGGTGAGCTGGCCCCAGCAGCATTTCTGCATGTTGCTTTTATACCCCTTTACAATTAGCTCTGCTTCCTTAGCCACTCTCAACAACCACAATGACGATATCTGGGAAACTTCAGAAGGACTTTGGGAAGAGAATGAAGTTACTTGAGCCTTTTTTTTTTTTTTTTTTTTTCAGTTAACTTTTCATATATAAGATCCAGACTGAGAAACCGAGAAATGGAGATCTGGGAAGACCTGTATCTGGTTTCTGGCTTCACAGTCTAGGTATCCTCTTTGATTTGGTTTCTTATATGAACTGCTTTATTGTTATTTTTCAGCATTATTCACTTTAAATTTTCTGTCAAAGGCTATATGTTATTTTTTTTTTCTTTTTCTAACTGAAAAGCAGTCAGAAAGTACTTCCATTGTCCTAAATTATTAGCAAACAGGAATATGAAATATGTAGGATAAACCTCTTCTTGACAGAAGGGTTTCGTATACCTACTTTTTTTCCAAGACATTGCTCTAACTCAAATTTCTAACTTACTGGTCTGAGTGGTCAACTTTGGCTTGTACACTCTCATCTAAAATATGTTGTATTAATTAAAACTTTCTGCATGCAGGTAACATTCCACCACTAAGTCACAGATTTTTCTACTCCCCATATGCCCTTTACATTTGATGCAAATGGAGCCATGTAACCAGATGAGTCTGAAAGTCTCAGTTCCTTTTCAACCTTTGTTGGCTAGAAGATTTCTTGGGAATTGTAGATTTGAATCTTTCAGAAATATAAATTATTTGAATCTATGTTCTTTGCCATATTTGTGTTTTATAAAACCCATTTTAATATTGTGAGATATATCTTAGGTAATTTAACTAATGTATCTCTAAATTAAAACCACCATAAAAAATATTAAAAAGTTGACGTCAACTTAAAATGAGTGGCTCCCTAAAGAGAAAGAGGGAATATTCTCATTCACAGAATCACAGAATCATAGAATCTTCAGGATTGGAAGGGACCTTTAAGATCACCTAGTCCAACCCCTCTTCCAGAGCAGGACCACACAGACACTCATCCAGGTGGAATTTGAGTATCTCCAGAGAAGGAGACTCCACAGCCCATCTGGGCAGTACATTCCAGTACTCTGTCACTCTCAAAGTGAAGTTTTTCCTTATGTTTCTTTGGAATCTCTTACGTTCCAGCTTGTACCTGTTGCCCTTTGTCCTGTGACTGGACATCATTGAGCAGAGCCTGGCTCTATTCTCCTGACATCCACCTTTTTCCACAGTGTAAAATCTGTTCCAGTATACCTTTTCCATATCTTCAGAGTATATGCTGTGTATCCGGGTGTAACTGGTGAGAACATAGTCAAAAAGTACATCCTTACAGTGGATGTGTGCACATAATGTAGCAATTGTATGGGTGCTTTGAAGATCTTATTCCAGGTAAGTAGAAGTTTACATTTGGTAATGTAAGAAAAAACTTCTGTGAATCACAAAAATCATACTAGAAGCAAAAATAAATTACAAAAGCATTCAAGTGGCCCTCATCCACTCCTCTTCTCAAAGCCCCATCAGGTTTAAACCTAAGCAACATTTTCAAAGGGAATTTTTCTTCCTAGGTGATATTCTAAGATAGAATTTATCTTACGAAAAAGGAAGGGGCAATAACATATAACTATCTTAGTACAGAGAACAGTGGTAAGAGCACCTGCGTATTATAAGACAACTTGTGACCAAGTGATGTGTCTTTACTGTGCCACTGGCAACCAGACATAAATAGGATTGAAGTCTCAACTATGGGCAAGTCGTCCTTATTGCCATAGGGTCTGAGCTGCTCAATGTAGATTTGAGTTGTGATTTTCCATAAAACTCTATTGGTGTGTGGCTCACAAATGAAGTCATGAACTTAACTGAGGAACAGAATTCCTTTTAGCTTTATATTGCTGTAACTCACAGAGCTCATCTTAGAGAAAGGTGAGATTTTTTTCTTGGACTTTGACCTTTTCCATTGTCTCTTGTAATATGGTAAACAGCTGACAAAAATGAATGGAAAAGCTTTTGTGGAAATTGATATTTTTATGTATGTACCGAATTCCTGCAAAAAAACAAACAAAAAAACCAAACAAAACCCCAAAACAATTAAATCCCTGCTAAATATCTTAATACAATGAATCTGAGATTTTTTTTTTCAGCAATTCAATATGTGTATGGAAATGTCAGTTTTTGTAAAAGCATTTATGTTCATTCATAGTACTTGTGAGAAATGGTAATCCTTTATTCTTCTCTACTACCCTTCTTTAAAAGTACATTAATTTCTTTACAAACATTCATTGATTAAGTCTATCAAGTTTGAAAGATAAGTGCATTTTCCTGATCCAGTGTAAGAGAAAACCTAGAGCACCAGGACCTCACCTGGAGCCAAGGAGCAGCTGCACTACAAAAGATGTTGCCATTCAGGCATTGCACTGGGATTTTGCATGACTGTGCACTATATGTGTCTCTGTCATAAGCTAGTCATTTGTTTTTCCTGGGTAAATCCTGAAAGTATTTTAATGAAGTGATGGAATTCTATTGTGTTCAGTTAGGTCAAGATTTTATGTTGTGAAAATTCATTTACATTAAGAGAGAAATTATGTCTTCTTGTCAAGTAAATTTTGATACCCACCCCCATCCCCCAGATTGTTAGAAATACTCATGCTGGTTTATGCAAAATGCTACAGAGATTTCTACCTCTAACATCTTGCCTGAGCCATAAGATTGTACTGAACTTTTCAGAAAAGCAAAATTTTTGTGTAGATGGAGGTAAAAGATTGAAGTTCATTTAAATTAAAAGATAATTTTAGTTAGAAAAATGCCCATAACTAACAAGAATATTGGCTCCATCCAACCCTGTATCCCACATTGGACAATGGCTAGTACCAGATGTTTCAGGGAAAGCCCAAGAAATCCCACAGTGGACAATTATGAAACAATCATTTGGCTGGGGCAGTCAGATCCATGACCCATGTCCAAATGCTTTCATTTAACACAAATTGCTTCCACTACTAAAGTTCTTTAGTAATCAATTTAATGCAAGACAAAGTTAAATAAGTCCTGGAGATCTGTAGCTTGATTCTCAAGTTATTTAAAATGCAACAGCACCTGTCTGAAGCTGATTTTTTTCTTCCCTCTCCATATTAAAAAGAATTAATAAAAAAAATCATCTACTTCAGCTGTCAAATCATGTCATATCTGTCTTTTAAAATTTCTGGTTTATCATTTACCAGCAGCACTGAAAAACAGTTATATCCTTGTTGTTAGAGCAGGAACAACAGTGATGTTAAAGGGCCAAGAGGGGCAGTTACCAAAATCTCTGATCACCTAGAGAAAGGTACAATCAGGTTTCTGTCTGGTTTCTTTTGTCTTCGCAAACAGGATCCTGCACCACTATTCACAGCTGCTTACATTGAGTGGAGGTGCAAATGATGAAACAGTCTGTGAAGTGTCTCACTTTGCATTCTGACACAGCCTGGCCTCTATTTTCTTCTGTGCAGTCCCCTGGCAGAATCCCAAAGGGACGAAGCTGAGGAGCATCTATAGATTTGCCTCGAGCCTGTCCCATGAAGGGCATAGACCTTTACACCATCTGCTGGTACACTTTAAGTGAGCACCTGGTACTTCTGTGTGTGCTTCTGTACTGACACCACATTCATTCATACAGCAGAATTAATATAAAGCTGATACTATCTACACAGTAAAATAACTGTTCACAATTACATACCAAGTGAAATATATCAATATAGCTCCAGTAAAATAATTTTGGTACCTTGAAATGGATATTAGAATTAAAAATAGAGAGTAATGAATATTGGAATTAAAACCTTGTTAACAGATGTTCCATCTGTTATATAGTTAATCTCTCGCTCTGTAAAAGCATTTAATAATAATTTGGTATATGCACAGTAATTCCCTTATGAAAATCTAAATTAAAGGTTTATTTGGGGATCTTAACCTAAAGCATTGCAAAAGAAATATTGTTATTGATTCCACATGGAACTCTAGACCTTGTTAATTAATTGTGTAATTTAAATTCATTATTTATGGAATTAGCTAGCCAAAAATCAGAAACAACAAAATGTGTGTGTGTTTCTATAAAACATGCTATAATATCAAATGAATGAATTTTTCACTGGCCCTTGTTAAGCTGTATGTCCCTTTAGAAAGACCATACTTTCATTCTTCATGGTTTTTGCCTAATAAATTGTTCTTGGTGTAGCTTTGCAAATAATCCACGTGTTTATTTATTTCAGTGACTGCAGTTCAAATTGTGTGCTAGGTATAACTTTTAGAAAGGGCAAGAGAAATATAATTTCAAGGTTAATCAGGCAGCAGAAATTGCTTTATGTAACTCATTTGAAATTACTAGATTTAGGTAAAGTTCAAGCCTAGGAAAAATTCTACATAACAATTAAATGAAATATATACATACATCCATGTATCTATATAAAATACATATATGCATGTAGAGATACATGCATATGCATATATCAACATAGACTTCTATGCAAGCTTTCCTGGTGGTTCTAAGTACATTAATACTAGGTAGCATTTCCATTTTTTCTCTCATACAAACTCATTTGAAGATACTGATATATTTTCCTGCCTCAGAATGACAGAATTTCCTGTCTTTTTTCTTTATTTTTGTTTGGATGATGACTTAGGGAGACAGGTACATACAAGGCTAGAAACTGTTTTGTTGGGTTTACTTTTCCTCTACAGCTTCTATGTTTCTTTGTTTTGCATTTGCATAAATGGTATGCAGGTTTTATTAGAACCCCATACATGAATAAGGCTTACTGTTGAACTGTACTAATTCCATCACTTTCTCTGAGTTCCTTTTTAATTCTCCAAGCTCATAACTAGACATCTCTGTGTTAGTTCATCCTCCACAGATTGTGCCATGTGTACACAATTAATGTACTCTACCTTCAAAACTGGAATTTATTGCTAAATGCCTACTCTGCCTGAGCAGCAAAGATCAATACATTATCTGACTGCAGGCTGAGGCATGCTGTGACTCACCTTTACAGATGACAAAGTCTGAAACAAATGTACCTTTCTTCTAGAAGAAAGATATTGAGGAGTCTTCTGAAGGTTTCTGTGTGTTTTCTGGTAGGATTTGCTCAGTTGGTGTAAGTCTGAACAATTGTGAAATGATTACTTCAGAGAGAAAAGTAATTCCTGTGTAGATTGTGACTTCAGAGAACCTGAAATACAAGGCAGAAAGCTAGACACGTGCAGGTGAAAAGGCAAAGCTTAGTTCATGGAATACTAGCTTGATATCAGCGGTGGCTACTTTGTAGAGCTGAAGCCGCATATGGGCAATACTTTCTCTTCATTGTTCTGTTTCTAGGAGGTGATGGTGGCCTACACACATGGTTGCAGTGAGCTCAAGGTCAGCCTCCTTGTTTGATGCTGGAACTGCATACAGCTGCCATGTGTTCAGCTGATACATCGTCACTGCTACATTATTCTCTACTCACATAGGTGAGTTTTACCTCGGTATACTATCTAGGAAGAGAGACTGCTGCATAAGCGTGACTCTCCATGTTACCATCTTGAAGCTGAAGCTTAACCTGCTTAACCTGAAACGACAGTGTGAACCCCAAGGCTGGGCTAGACCACCTCCATCTCTCACAGATAAAGAGATATTTGACTGGGAAAAGGGTTAGTTCTCAAAAATAGTCCAGAATCCTCTTTCTGGGTGATAATTTTAACTTTTTTTTTTCCTCACTTCACCCTACTATCTCAAACTCCCACTGATTACCACCATACTGATGTTAATTTGTGCACAGTAACTATGAGGCACAGGTGGGAATGAGGACTACAGTGAGAGGCAGTTCATCTCCAGACCACATACAGGAAAAGTGCTGCAGACCTCATGGCTTGTGGCATTGTCAAATGTGGGATACAGGATAGAATGGAGCCCATATTCTTGTTAGATGTGGACATAAACAGCTAGGTTTATAAAACTCCAGTTGTCCTGAAAGGATTCTCTCTATAACTAGCAATCCTATTGAAATTAAATTACATTAATTTGCATCAAAACTTACATAGGTAAAATAAAATGTCTAGAAATTAAGAGACTTAGGTTTTTCTTGATGTTATTAGTTAGATCATGGTGTGCTCTGTCTATTTTGTCATAAAGATTGGCAAATATTTTACCTGCATTGAAAATATAGCTCCCTGAATGACAGAGTGCAGAGGATGGTGATCAGTGGCACAGAATCAAGTTGGAGGCCTGTGGCCAGTAGAGTTCCCTGAGACTGGTTCTAGGGCCAGTCTTGCTCACCATCTTCATCAATGACCCAGATGAGAGGACTGAGGGTACCCTCAGCAAGTTGACTGATGACACCAAACTGGGAGGACTGGCTGATTCCCCAGAAGGCTGTGCTGCCATTCAGTGGGATCTCAACCAGCTTGAAAGTTGGGCAGAGAGGATGAAGTTCAACAAGGACAAGTGCAGAGTCCTGCACATGAGGAGGAAAAACACCATGCACCAGCACAGGCTGGGGGTCGAATGGCTGGAGAGCAGCTCTGCAGAGAGACATCTGGTAGTCTTGATTGATAATAAACTAAACATGAG
>WBNH01006636.1:0-32450 GCA_013401255.1 Urocolius indicus | reverse complement strand
TCCGGCCACCTCCCGAGAAGCAGGGCTTCAGTACGCGTGACGGTTGCTTTTGGAAGGCCCAGAATGAATCTTGCCTCCCCCTCCTGCTCCTCTCCCCCAGTTTATATTACTGAGCTGACGTCATATGGTATGGAATATCTCCTTGGACAGCCTGGGTCAGCTGTCTCAGCCATGGTCCCTCCCAAGATCGTGCCCACCCACCACTGTTGGTGAAGGTGGGGGAAGGAATGCTGGAGGGACAGCCTTGATGTTATGCGAGTGGTAGTCACAATATTGATATCAACAACAAACACGGCACTGCAAGAGCTACTGTGGAAAATCACTACCATCCCAGACCCACTACAGGGTAATGAGAAGAAGCTGGAAAAGAAAAATGTTCCATTTAGACTTAAGGAAAATCTGCATTACTGTGAGGGTGAGGAGCCCTGGCACAAGGTGCCGAGGGAGTGTGTGCAGTCTCCTTCACTGAAGGTCTTTAAGATCTGCCTGGACATGTTCCTATGCGACCTGATGTGGGTGGACCTGCTTGAGCAGGAGGTTTGGACTGGATGATCTCTAAACGTCCTTTCCAATCTCTACCATTCTACGATTCTATGATACACCTGCATGTGTATATACATGTGTGTTTATGTGTGCAAATGATCATATATTTATTGAATGCACATAGCAACTGTACTAGCAATAAATGATACATGTTGTTGCCTTATAAAGAAAATTTAGTATTTAGTTAAATAATCTTTTCCTTATATGTCAAGAACTTTGAAATATAGGAGATTAGGACAAACACATGTTGGTAAAATTATTTTTTGGGCTTCTGTTTTCTACTTGTGGAAAAGTAGAATTAAGTATTTCCAAGAAGTGTTGAGTTATGCAAAATAAACAGAATTTGGCACCAATAACAATGAATCTGAATCTAGAACAACAATAAAATTGGATTTGGCCCTCATGGTTAAATTTTCTTGGGAAAAAAAAAAGAAAAACACAGTCTTTCTAAATTTGGTTGCTTACTAACTACTGTTCTAAATTATTGGCAATATAAACTGTCTTTTCACCAAAAGTCTCTAGACAGTCTCTAGTAAAGTAGCTTTGAAATTTAAGAATTCTTTTTCTAGAAACATGTTTGAGTCAATGGAGAATATAATTGATGTCTATAGGGCTTTATAGTTTATATAAAGATTGATTTTTTTCCTATTTGCAGAATTTTCTAGTTATTTTCTCTCAAATTGCCAACTACTAGAAACTCTCAATTTGAATGTTCTAAAGTATGAGACTGAAAAAGCCAAGGTTACTTTTATAACCCTGTCAAGGTCAAAACACACTTCTTGCAAGATATACTTGCAGATAATATACGTACATTCCATGTACTCATGTCACGTTTCCTCATAGAAAATACATGTGTTATGTAATACATATTATGATCAGAGTAAGATGAAAAGGTCAGAAATATTTTGCATTGAATTATAGAATAATTTTCCGACAGTTTCCAAAATAAATTTTGTTTGAACTCAAAATACTGAGGTGATCAGTAATTGTATGTCTAGATATAATCTGGGTACACCTTTAAGTGTGGATTGGTTGATGAGGAATAGGTTTTAATAAATTCTGTTTGTGTACATTTATTCCTTTGCTATCTTGTGTAAATAGAACTTGTTTTATAGACTACTTATTTGTCCATAGCTAATAACAGAACTATCTTAGTATGTTAGTTTTTTATGCATGTAGGAAATTTATTCCTTGGTCTCTACATAGTGAAATTGATTTCTACATGAGGTCAAGAGGCCAGAATCTCTGTGATTGTGTCATTCCTTTATTTTCTCATGTTGCTTTGTTTATGCTAATGTCCTGTGATATCATGTTGAGAGACACGTCTGTTTTTTTTAGTCCATTTCTACTCTAAAGTAATACTGTAGGAAAAATAGCAAGCATAAATCAGAACATCAAAGTAAGTCCCACCATACTACAGTGTACAAATAGCTGTTGATGAGCTTGCCATGCTTACTGAACTGAATAAATATAAAAGCTTTTTGTGTGCATTCCTATTTTCAGTCCCAATACAGTGCGTTAACCTCAGAATATCAAATTGAATCAGGGGTTCTGAGAAGAGCTGGCTCCAAAACAGTTAGAATGACACTCTTCATTACACTATCTAGATTCAGGTTTCAGACAACCATAACCAGTGCTTTCACAACCTCTCACCTAAAGTCAGATAACGTACAACCACCCAAATAAGCAACTGAATTTCTCTGCGTTTCTGAGCCTCTTGAAATGTGGAGCCCATGGAGGCCCTGAAAACTGAGACTAAAATTGTTATGAAGAGACTTTACTGGATGAAATTTTTCCTTGCCAGGCACAAATAAACAGCTCTCAATAGGGTGCTCACCACACAGTGTGTCAGCACATATTATGCAGTCTGGTGCTGAGTGGATGTGTCAGCTGCCCATTAGACCACACTAAAATAGAATTGCTGGGAGCCTGAAGCATGAAGCATGATATTAGATAAAGTGATGAAATTTCACTCGATTAAAGAGCCAGGTCAAGGACAGTTACCTCAGGAAATTCCTTTTTTTCCTAGAATATTCTCACAAGTTTGATAAATTTATCCTCGTTTTCTGCTTATTTTCGATTATCATTCACATTATACGAATGGCTACATTTGCACTTGCTGGCTTCTGACATATTGGAGACAAGAGGAATGGCAGATTATTATTATGTAAAAAAGGGGAGGAGGCAGAAAAGAAGTGACTGCTCTCCACATTAGAGGCTATAGGAATTGTTAGATTGATTTGTGTAGAGTTTTTTGTGTTTTCTTCCTCTGAGGTGAGAGCAGCTGGGATTTTTTGTTAGGCTCAGTGAATGCTACCATAGAGCAGCACCTGAGGGAAAAGAAAATTACTCCCTTTAAACACAGGAAATGCATGCTGTTGGCAAAAGAATCTGCATCTGTTTTGCTTCTTGACTGGAGTGCTGAGGCCTTACCTAGTCAGATAAAGCTGTGGATTTGATTTAGTGTTTGTATCAGTTCCTCAGAGTGCTCCACAAGAAGAAATTAGTGCACACAGCTAAATCTATTGTGTTTTATTGCAATATATAGTTTGGCAAGAGCCATCTCTCTCCACTTCCCTCAATTTAATTTCAATTAGGATCACAAGTTGTTCTGAAAGCTAAGAAGAATCTGAAAGGTTAATTATCATTGAGTACACCATTCTCAGAGCCAGCCCCTGACCCTTATCCTGTGAAGCTTTGGTACAATTTCTAAACAATATATGACATCTTGCAAATCATTTTAATGCTTATTAATTAGAATATGCAAGCTATTCTCGTTCAGTGGGTCTCTTCCTCATGCTATACCAGGTGTAAAGCAGAATTTGCAGTTAATTCAAACCTGGTCATCCTTCTCACACACTTACCTGTTCATTCGTGCACAAATATATCACAGTGAATAGCATCAAAAATCCCAGTATTGTGTCTCTTAACTGTTTGGCTGTATTAGTGTTGAATTCTGGGCCAGTTAGAGATCGCTGGTTACAAGACAGCTGCCAGATAATAACATTTAGTCTGGGCTGAAATTAACTCCCTTTTAATACAGTATTTTCTATGATTAATAAATTAACTCCTACAGATATTAATATGTGCAAATCTTGCCCTGGAATTTTACTGGCATGTTCTCAGGGAGTTGAATGCTCTTTTGGTATCACTGATGAAGCTGGAGGAAAAAAGAAAAATCACCCTCAAAGCAAGTAAAATTTTGCAAGGCTGCAGTTACCACTGCAGATAACAGTCTGATGAATGGGTTCATGAAAAAATGCCCAGATCAACATAATACAGAGGTTATCGTAAAATATGAGACCTTAATATAAGTCTAGGGAAAATTACCTTTCAGATGACAAATAGCATGACATTCACCCTATAATAGGAGTAATCTAGGAGTCTCAATAGACACAGTCTTCCTACCCAAGCACACATTTAGAAACTCAAATTATACTCTATGTAATATTTTGTGTATAACATATTGGTAATAAAAATACAAGGTATAATATGAAGTGTTGCACAGCAGAAGTGAGGTGAGACAATTGTAAAGTCACATCGATGAAATCTAATAACAGCTTACTATTTCTATTTTTCCTGTTTTGTAGGACTTTTTTCTTTCTCTCCTGCTCACTGTGTAGAAAACAGTTTACTTTCTGCTTCTGTGAAATTAATCTCACATAAAAAACGGGCATATTATAAATTTTTATTTATTAATTTAATTTATTTATTTTACCAGTCAATTCTGAATCTAATCTCAATGAAATTTCCTCATAGAAAACACATACACGTACTCCAGTTCTCTATGAAGTTGATGAATTTGTTACTTTTCATCTGTGTGAGGTTAGGATTAAGGTAATGTAATCCTTACACAGACAAAAGATAACACTGTTTGAAATGGGTGGGTCTTAAAAACATCCCTTTCACATTTTCATTGATCTGGCTTTCGAAATCTTGTCTGTTACCAAATGGAGGCAGAGCAACCTGACTGAGGCTTTTTTGGTACTCTCACTGTGTTTTGTATGGCTCTGGTTGCCTGCAGCAAAGCTCCCATCTCTCTCTTTCATTTATGTTTTGTTTTGTTTAGCATTGTTCTAAAAAAAACCCCAAATCCAGGACAAAACAAAACAAAATTAGAATATTTTGCTTAAATTATTTTAACTTAATAAGACCCTATATGAAGAAGTGAAAGTGGTTATTTACTGCTGGTTGACAATAAAAGGATATATGTGTTTATTAAACAGCCTGTGGAAGGAAATCTGATATGCCACTTCCCCTCTTTTCCCATTCTGGAGAAGTGATCAACTGCTTCTTCCAACTCACACCATCTACAGCAAAAGCTGCCTGATCCAACATCCTCTAGTCTTTTCCATGTACACCTCTGAACCACAGCCAATGCTAAGGCCTGTGATCACCCTGACAACCAGTAAGGAAATGTGGCCATACTTCTTTGATTTTTTTTCTTTTAAAAATTTTATAGTGCCCAGTGTTTGTGTATGCTGGGGTATGAGAAAGGACATGAAGGACATTTCCTTGATTCTGTCACAGGATAGCTCCTTCCCTTTTGTTAGTCTATAGAGTAATAGTATGAGAAAGGGACCAAGAATAGACTGTTCAGGTTCTTGAACAACATGAAGTTTGCAAACACTAAGATTAGACATTTCATTTATTTCTTACAGGAACACTTTGTTAAGGGAAAGTTTAAGTGACACTTTTAAAGCATAGAGCAGAGACTGGTCCATTGGCTTTTTACACAGAGAGACACTCCGTCTTAGCCCTTTCTTCATGTCGTTCACTCTCCTTTCCAGTATGTGAAAGGTCAAGCTATAATGTGTTTTTTATTAGCTTTTAAAAGGCCCAGTTTCCAGGGAATGTAAATTAGCACGAAGTGCAAGTAAGAGTAGTTTCCTGCCAAAACTCTCAGCAGACTTGTGCCACAGGGAAATAATAACTCAGTCAATGTTCTCCATACTTTGAAAACACCTGACTCTCCATGCTGATGTTTTTTTTCTCTAGGTGTTTGCAGTTTTCATTAACCTGTATTAGTTGTTCTGCTTCAGGGACCCAGAGGTGGATTACCTTCCACAAAGAAACTCATGGAAGAATATGTCCCGTAAGTGTTCAGTACCAGGAACTGCTAGCTATGATGCTGTATGAGGCAGGGCATGCTGTAGTGTCACATGTGATGGTGATGTACAGTTGTCTATTAGTAAGAAATATTAGCTCAAACATATCCTTAGTGTTTTGCATGGTTTAAAAGCAAATTCCCGGCCTCTTCAAGCTTGTGAAAAGTGAAGCTGCTCCTCCCTTACATGCTGCTAATCCACTGTGAGTCACTCAGGCTCTAGCCAAAATAATTAATATCTCCCCACTTTCCTGTATGGGATACCCCCTGCAAATCTTCCACAGGTGACAATGTAATACTGTCCTTTCCACTGTTATGCTTTAAACAGCTGAGTAATTAGAATTGATTATATGAGCTAATGATATTTGTGCTAAAACAAATGTGATAGTTTATGCTTGAGGATTCAGTCTCTTTGCAAAATGAGGAGAACAGTCCTGAATGGCTTGTGTTTATGATTTGAAGGGTCTGTCCATAACATGCAAGTGGAGTTGGTAGAAGATAGAGTGATTCACCTTGATCTTCTCTGCTCATTACTCCCGCACACCCTCTCCAATTTGCATGCATTACATTTGGCAAGCATCAATTTCTAGGTATAGTTACATTTCAGATGAATCAGTTATTTCAACCTGTACTGTAATACTAGAAAACGTTTTCTTTACTTTGCAACCTAACTGCCTGTGAAGTTTATTTGTCAGAATCAACAGTTTTGGTCCAGAGGCAGTTGAAAAGCTGTTATAAAACACCAGATTATCAGACTCTTTAGCAAAAACAACAAATGTTTCCTCCATGTCTCAGTTGTGATTGTCCCAGCTGAGAAGTATGCAGGTTTGTGTAGCTCATTCATGAGAAGAAACCCACTAACAGAAATGCCTTAAATCACTAGATGTTCACCTTTGGTGAAATTTCTACAGTGCCCTACATAAATGTGCTGCAGTTATCTGTATTCACTGAAGTGCATTTACAACATTGTTCCCTTGCTGTAAGTAGCATCATGATAAACAATTCCCCAGTACTTTTCATGAATATGTGTTCAGGGCTGCATTGTTGTAAATGTTACAGAAAAATGTCACATCTTCCCTCTTTGGCCCAAGCATTGTCCTAACTAAACCCAGGAGTTCAGAGACTAGTTTTGCTTTATGTTTGGGGTTTTTTTGTTGTTGTTGTTTGTTTTTTCTGTCTTTCAAGGAACTAAAAAAACTCCCTACTCTTGAGAGAAGCTTTCATCCCTTATTCTGTGGGAAAGTTAGCCTAATTTGTGAACTTCCTAAGTTGAAGTATGTAGTAGCTTGTAGTAGTTTTGTCTGGTTTAGGTTTTGGTAGTGGGGGGCTACAGGGATGGCTTCTTTAAACAAAGAGCTTCTATAAGCTTCACCTGTAGCTGATAGGATCAGTGCCAGTCAATTCTAAGATGGACTCACAGCTGACCAAGGCCTGGCCAATTAGTTACTGAGATAATAACTCTGTGATTATCATATTTGAGATGAGGAAAAGGTTACTGTGCAGTTGCTAAACTGCAGCAGCAACAGAGAGTCAGAATGTGGAAACATCTCCACAGACACCAAGGTCAGTGGAGGAGGGGGAAGAAGTGCCCAGGCACTGGAAGAAAAATTCCCCTGTGGCCTGTGGTGAAACCCATGGTGAGGCAGCTGTGCCCCTGCAGCCCATGGAGGTCCATGATGGAGCAGATCCACTTGCAGCCCGTGGAGGTCCCCATGCTGGAGTGGGTGGATGCCTGAGGGAGGCTGTGACTCTGTGGGAAGGTCACCCTGGAGCAAGTTCCTGGCAGGACCTGAGAGTCCATGGAGATAAGAGTGTACACCAGAGCAGGTTTGCTGTCAGGATTTATGATCTTCTAAGGGACTCAGGCTGGAGCAGTCAGTGCCTGAAGGACTGTTCTCCTGGTGAGTCTCCCATGTTGAGGCAGAGTGGGAGGAGCTGCCTATGTAGGAAGGACCCACATTGGAGAAGTTCATGAGGGACTGTCTCCCGTGGGGAGGGACCCCACAGTGTAGCAGTGGGAAGTGTGAAGAGGCCTTCCCCTGAGAATAAGCAGCAGCAAAGTCCATCTGTAATGAACTGACTATAAGTCACATCCCCCATCCCCTCCACTGTTGGGGGTTAAGGAAACAGAGTCCCAGGAAGAAGAAGATTTGGTGGGAGGTGTTTTGAGATTTGGTTTTATTTCTCATTTTCCCTGCTATGTTTTGCTTATTCATTAGTAAATCAAACCATTTTTCCCCAAACTGAATCTGTTTTGCCCATGACGCTAATTGCTGAATGATCTCCCAGTCCTTATCTTGACTCATGAAACTCTTGTTATATTTCTCTTTCCCCTGTCCAATTTAGGAAGGGGAGGGATAGAATGACTTAATGGGCACTAGGCACCTGTACGAGGATCGCAGACTCACAGATGATACTTCATCTGTCTCTAGGACCTCCTTTCTTGTATAAAGCCTAAAGAAAAGTGGTGCAGAGACAAGAATTCAGTAGACATGCTGAAGTTCTACACACAACTTTCTGTCACTGAAACCCTCTGTCATTGTGTACCTTCACAGTGTTTTACCTGGTAGTAAGTTAGGTTTATTCTTAACTTGTATCCATGAGTGAACACTCATACCCATGAGTTTTTTAATTGCACACTTTGAACAGAGCTTCCTTTAGGTAAGTCAATTATAACTAATGCCCCACACCTTTTTAAAGAAAATAGTGTACTGACTGTCAGTCTATGTGCCATGTTTGAGCTCTGGGGATGTGGCAAATTCAAACTATGCAGAAACACTGCCAGTCTCAGAACGACAGCAGTGACAGTATTTGCCACTGTTGTCATTTGATTTACAGCACTTAGGAGTAGTGGTTTTATTATTGTGCATCTGAATACTTCTGAGGGTTCTTAAATGTCTTGGGGGTTTTGGTTTGTTTTTTTTTTGTGTTTTTTTTTTTCAATATTGCAGCTGAAGGGCAAGATTATCCTGTGTTTTTCTGCTTCTGTTAAGTCCTGTTTATGTTGCATCTTGCCAACCTGTCATCCTATCAAAGTGTGTAAGAAATGTATTATGAGATAAGCCTTAGAAAAAGAAAGCAGAGTATCCAATCACATTATCTTTTCTCAATGGAAAAGAACATATCGTCATCCCACAATTGGTATTCACTTCTTTTGTGTAATATTGTACCCTCTTTCTTTCTCCCTGATCTACTTTTTGCTTGTCTTTAAAGATATAATTTACTTGTCTTGCTAAAATGAGTTAGACTCTCTCTTTTAGATCATCCTACTGAGAAACAGAGCTGCTAGTCTTTGATTCTATCAAGAGAAAACAGTGATCAAACCTACAAAGATTTATCTTAAATCCAGATAGAAATTGAGATGGTGAGATTTTAGACATATTACATCACATTTTAATAAAAAAGTTAGGTACACACGGCCTAAATGACACTAGGAAAAAGAGATGTAAACTTTGCTGGAAAACTGTGAGCTGAGTCCAATACACATCTGTCAGTGTGAAGGAACAGCTACAAAACATAAGTTGTAAATCAATCAGCAGGAATGATCAACTGTAAACATAGAAGATGGGAAAAGTTGGACCATGTAGTTATTAAACAGAAGAAGGGTTAGGAGTTATAAATGATCACAATTTGAAATGAAAGCTTTCAAGACCGTCTCCCATATCAAATTGATGAAGTATTGACTAGATAAGTGAATGAAGAGGTGCACTGAAAACTGGATGAACTCTGAGGCTCAAAGGACTGTAGTCAGTATCCCGAAGTCCAATTTGAGACCAAGCACTAGTAATGTGCCCCAGATATCAATGCTGGGTTCAATACTGTTTATATTCATTAATGAGATGGATGCTGATTCATAGAGCACCCTCAAGAAGTCTACAGGTGATATAAAACTAGGAGAAATGGCTGATACACAAAATGATTGTGTTGTCATCCAGAGGAATCTCAACAGACTGGAAAAAATGGACTGACAGGAACTACAAGGAACTCAATAAGGGAAACTGGAAAGTCCTGCCCCCATAGAGAAATAAGCCCATGCATCAGTACAAGCATGGGGTCAATTGGATGGTAAGGAGCTCACAGAGAAAGACCTTGGGATCTTGATGGACAACAAGTGAACCATGAGCTAGCAATGCACCCTTGTGGCAAAGAAGGCCAATGGCCTTCTGGATTCCATCAGGATGAGTCTTACCAGAAGGCTGGGGGACATGATCCCTTCTTTCTGCTCAGCATTGGTGAGACACCTTTGAGTGTTGTGTCCAGGTCTTGGCTCCCTGGCACAAGAAAGGCATGGATATTCTGGAGTAAGTCGAGCAACGGGTCATGAAGCACTTGGAGTATTTGACATGTTGAGAAGTCAAGAGAGCTGGTGACACATTAGCTTTGAGAAAATAAATCTCAGGGGGATCTGAACAGAGCACATAAATACCTGGTGGGAGAGTTTAAAGAAGATGGAACAAGGGTCATCTCAGTGGTGTCCAGTAGCAAGACATAAGACAAGGTGCAAGCTGAAAAGAAGAAATTGGAAGATAAGGTTGTGGAGTTTTTTCACTGTGAAAATGATCAGCCACAGGAACAGGTTTCCTGGAAAGAGTGTCTGTTTAGCCCACAGAATTGAAGGTTGAAGGAAGATGAGGTAACAGTCTTCATACTGAGTGAAGAATCTATTGTACATGGGCATGAAGCACAGACTAGGAAACAGTAGACTAGCATGAGGATAATGAAGATTCAGGCTAGATGTCAGAAAAAACAAAATACATATTGAAGAAGCTATGAGGTTTTGTTGAATTCTTTAATAGAATGAGGAATGTATCTCAGGGATAACAATGATATTGCTGATTCAAAGACCAGGAAAAGTGATGGACTAGAAAATCTTTGGGGTCTGCATGCTGGCATTGTTTGATGAGTCTCTACCTGGAGTCTAAACAAAATGCAAAGAGGGAATGATCAAAGCAGCAAATACAGATAAATGGTTTACAGAATTAAAATGCAGTCAAGAACTTTATTTAAATTTGTATTGTCAAATGGGCTCAGGAATGAGGAGGGAAAGGGAAAAAAAAGGTAAAAAAAGTATATTATACAGATATTAACTGATTCACATCAGTTTCTCTCAACATACTTCAAGCTGGAGTCCACATCAAAAATAAATAAAGTAGTCACTGCTTAGTAGGCTTTTGATGAGCAATTAAGGCTTTTGTGCTTTGATGTTTTTTTGTTTTTCTTACTGTGATAGGGTATTTGGGAAATAATTCTAAATGTTATTTTTCACTTTTAAAGTCACAAGAATATTAGCTTCTTCTTATATGTATCCTCATGTTCAACCCAATTGATCGTCTGCCTACTGATCCACTAATAATCTTTTACATTTGAAAAGTTATGCCAGTGTTTCACCATCAATTGATATTTCTATAAGGTCCATGATAACTGCCGTACCAATAAGGCTGTTCTCTTTGTGACTAAATGAAAAATCAAATTATCTTCAAAAATCTTTAGTGCTAGTAAATATTCTTTAATACTTAAAGTAGAGTGGAGATGGATTTAAAGAAAATGGTTAGTTACATGTGGATACCAATAAAGGGTAGAGGTAGGAAGTTTAGCTAGAAATTTCTGTCATGGGGCTGTTGTGATATCAGTTTAAAATGAGAAATACTTGTGATTTTAGTGATTGAACTAAAATGAATTGCCTTAGAGGACACTTTGTATCTAAACAATATTATCTTCTACCTACTTTCATGTCTTACTTTATTGAACACTACTTAAACAATATTTGGAGAAAGTGCAGAAAATTTTGTCTTCTCTAGTTTTCAGATAACCTCTCTTATCATCACAAGAGATGGTAATCTCTAGGATCATATGAGTGGCAGATGAGTTGACACAAATTGCTGGACAAAGCTAGATTTCAACTTTGAAATTTAGCTGTACATCCACCCTGTATCATAAGGCAAAAAAGATGTTTTAGGGAAGCAAAACCACTTTCCCATTTACTGAGCACTTGTAGCCATTGATAAGCTAAAGTGAAATAGATTATCTATTTACTAAGGAGAAAAAGATTTTTTCTGTAGTAGGCATCATATTTATGCTTGTAGACTTCCTTCACACTTAGAATTTATCAAACTAGTTTTACTTCTTCATTTTTCTTCCAGTGAAGTAGATAATCCAACACACAGTCTTGAAAAGCCCTCAATCTTTGCTTGTTTGCTACTAGGACAGTGTCCTGGTTTCACCTGGGACAGAGGTAATTTTCTTCTTGGTAGATATTACAGGGCTGTGTTTTTGGTTTATGTTGAAAAAAAATGTTGTAAATAGAGCAATGCTTTTGTTATTGCTGAGCAGTGCTTGCACAGAATCAAGGCCTTTTGTGCTTCTCACCCTACTGTGACAGTGAGTGGGCCGGGGTGGCATCAGGTTTTAGGAGGGAGCATGCCCAGGACAGCTGAGTCCCACTAGGCACGGCCAGTATATAATCTGGGTGGGAAGCAGTGAATCGCTGCTTATGAATGGGACATTGGTCAATGGGTGGAGAACAAATGACTTCCTTCCTTCCTTCCTTCCTTCCTCGATTTTTGCTCTGGATATAGATAATACAGGTAATATCCAGTAACTGATTGAAATTATTGGCAACCTGCTCAGGAACAAGAAAGGCAGAAGAAAACAATGAATTTAGAAGTCTGTCATTCTGAAAAGCTCTCATCTTTTTTCTGAAGCCAATTCCATCAGCTGCAATATGTGTCCATTAGTACTTACACAACTCAACTGTGTGATGAAATAACATATTAGCATTTAACCTGAAAAAATGAAGTTATTAAAAATTTACATAAAATTATGGAGTAAACTCCAAACAGGTCGCCCTAGAAATGTATAATTATGCTCAGCAGTCCTGCCAGCATACATAGAAACAATTTTATTCCTAATCATCTTCTACTTTTATTCACTCAGGAATGTATCATTAAAATTTCCACAGAACAATGAATCTTAATAGGTGCTAATGCAATTGTGAATTGTGGTAATTGTTAAATTAGTCTCTTTACATTCAGTTTCTTGTTGCCCTATGAAAAAAGAATGTGAGAAAGATATTATAAGAATTGAAATATGTATAAATTATGCTGTTCTTTTTAGGCAGTATTTTGCTACAATTTACTAGTTTACTGAAAGATTGCTATGGATAAATCTACTAAGATTATTAGATATGTAAAAATTAAGTATTTAATATGTCATTTTAACTTATTAGGTTGTTTATTTTTCTTTATATCTAGGAAACTGTGATTGAATATTATGTATTCCTGTATACGGTGTGTAATATTCTTCTATGCCAAAGGATTTGTATAGTCATCTATTACATTTTTGTTCTTAGTTGTATGTAACCAGCACATTTATGTCTCACTGTACATTGAAGCAGTATGTCTTGTAGATAGGATTTTGAAGTGAATTACAAAATGAACCTCAATGATAGAAAATTCTTCTGGAAAAGGTAAGGAACATTAGGTAATTCACTTCAGTGATCAATGAAATGCAACTATTGCTTAGGTGGAACGGAGTAGCTGTTCACCAGTGTATTCTGCTCCTGGACACAAGGCAGAAGGATTGCTAACATATTTAATTGAAACTACAGTTTGAGAATTTTAGAAAGACAGAAAGTAATTATTGAGATTGAAACTTTTTTACCTTCCAACTCAAACATAATCAGATAATATACAAAGACCAAAAGGTAGTTTTGTTGATGTGCAGTGACTTCAGCCCAGCTTCTATAGCCTTTTTGATGGAGAAGCCCTCTTAGCTTGACTAGCAGTCATTACCCCTTTCATTACAAGGCTCAGCAATGATGTTGTCTTCAGTGAGACCTTGCTTGTTTGATGGTGTCCTCACATGTACTGTTTTGCTTTTTTTTTTTTTTTTTTTTTCCAGGGGCACATCCTAGCTTCTTCTTTGTCCACTTCTAGAAATAAGAGTGTAAGTACCAAATCTCTCTTCTTGACAACACAGTCCTCCTTGGACAAACAATCCATATAGAAATAATCCATATATTTTCTTAAATGGTAGTCTAGCCCTACACTTGTTCCACCCTGTTCCATGAGTTTCTACTAAAGGAAGCAGAAGATTTCTTTAAGGAAAGGATTATATTATGAATCTGGAGGGTTTGGAAGGGGGAAAAAAGGACGTATTTTTTTTTCTAATGCTACTTTTATTCAGATATGGATACTGGAACAGTGTCATCCTTTAATACCATCCATCTTGTCTGTTACAGCCATGTCCATATCAACTGCAAAATATAACTATTATGTACAACATGAATTACAAAATATCATATAATCAACACACTAGAGGAGCACAAAGCTGTATGATTGGAGATCTTATTGTTGAGATGTTGTCAAACTAATGACATTTTTTAATAGCAAAGTTTTAGTTTATAGTATGATTGGAATAATACAATTTGATTTGAAATGAACGACTGAGAGGTCAGAGTTAACAAGAGACAGAAATGAGTAGGCAATTTCTTGAATAACTCAAATACTAGCAGCATTCTAGCAATCAAATATTTTTGCTCATTCTTTTGTCCTGCTATGTGACGTCTCACAGCTGTGATGGAGTGTAAGTGTAATATATTTATTTATACATTGCCTCCACCCTAATGCGGTATATTTTCATAAAAGTAAGCATGTGTAGGGTTTTATGATGATTTACAAACCTGGCAAATTCTGTATTACAGCCATAGTGTTCCAATATTGTGTACCCATCTGGAACTTGTAGGAGAAGATTACTGTAGAGTTTGAAAATGATTGCTTATAGCTATGCATAGTCAACTAGAAATTTCTATTCCAAATAATTCTGCTCAAACAGAAGCTTCTGGCCACAAGTGTCAGAGGTGAACTATTTAATGTCTCTTCAATAACTCATGTTCAGGGTACTGCAGTCCTTCAAAATTATGTCTGACCAACATGGTCTAGAGACTTCTAGGAATACAGGAAAGAGAGTACTTGAACCCTACATATCCACTCCACAACAATATTGATTGTACTGGCTAGCCGCTAGAGGTCTAAGAATTCAAGTTATGTTAAAGAGTCAGCAGTGACTTAAGATGTCATATGGTGGCAAAGAGCCTGGATTAAATCATATTGATTAAAAAAACCCTGTCATGGCTTAGCAAAGAGTAACTTTTGCTTGGTAACATGGGGAGCGGGTTGCAGTGAAGACCCGATAAAAAGTTTTTGGACTCTCCACTGGCTCCTGGGTTCAGACCAGCCTCTGGCCCAGCTGTGTCAATCTGGTGCCTCTGAGATCACTGTTTGGGGATGGGAATTTCAGGTGCTTGTGAGAGGTGTAAAGGGTGATACAAGATGGAGGTGACCATGTGGACCCCACAGTCGGAGAAGGAGGAAAGAAGGAGGAGCACCAGACCAGAGACCCCTCTGCAAGCCGTGGTGAGAACACAGGCAGTACCCCTGCACTCTATGGATGGCAACGGCAGAACTGAGAGCCAGCAGCAGCTCCGTGTGAGTGTGGCTNTTCTGTGTTGGTTTGTTTTGGTTATGTTTTGGGGTTTTATGCTTTAGTTGGTATGAAATTATTTTCTGTTTTCTTCCCCAAGAAGAGTAGCCTGGTCTGTTTTGTCCTACACCTAAACAGCAATTAAGCCCTCCCTGCCCTTTAGCAATCCTCAAGCTACTCAAGGTACTTGAGGCTAATCATGATCTTTTGTTCCCTGATGGGCCTAAACCAGGACAACCCCAAACAACAAAAAACCCACAAGAGTCACACAGCAACTGAGTATCTCTAGAAAGCCTGGATGGTGATAGCCAGGCTTAGTTCTTAAGAAATGTCTAAGCTAACTGGAGTAAAATTAGGTTAGGGCTTACTGATTTGGACTGAATTGTTCATAGTTACGTAAAGGAAATATGGAAGAAAAGGGGAAAATTTGTCTACTGAACTGGATGACTGACCATATCTATGTACAGACAGATGTGCTGTTCACTGGATATTACCTATGAAAAGACAGGTGTCTTTTCCAGATTTTTCAGTTTGTTTCAATTAACAATAGTAAACATGACACAACTGAAGGTTAGGAAATCCTTTACAAACAAGTCTTCAGGAGCAACTGCCACGCATCTAGCAAAATAACGTCTTTGACTAGGAACAAACATTTCTTCCTTGTTTTAGAGGAAAGGTCAAGAACAAATTACTGGGCAGACTTGAACTGAGCAGCAGATAGATAAAGTGCAAACTGTGTTGAGAAATAGAAGCCTTTGTGATACAAATGATTCTGGGAAAGAAGCTAGCTGAGAATCACATAACTTTCATTTCCTTCTCTTCATTTGACTGCAGCAGTAAATTTGTTATGAATATCAGTGAGAGTAAAATGACTGTATTATGTGAGTATGAGAAGAGTCTTTATTTCTTTGGAGTCTGTCCCTCTACCTCTTCTTATATGCAGAGAAATTCAGTCTTGGATCATATCTTCATGATTTGAAAGACTTTTTTTCAGAATGAGAATGTTGTTTCAAACAGAGCAGCATTCAGCTTTGAACCATTTTATCAGAAACCAAAGTGAGAATATTTGCCACAGGAAAACTGCACACAAATAGTCAGTGAACATTTAGTGTTACCCCATACTTTACAAGTCTACCTGTTACACTTGTTGCTTCAGGTCTTGACCTAAGTTCTCGCCTGATGTTATAGTACTTGAGGTCTTTACAACACCTGGCCACAGAGGCCTGATTGCTGTGCCCAACTACTACCAAAACAAAGCAAGTTTGAAAATCTAATTATTTTATTTGAAGTAGCAAATCAGTTTTCTGGTGCAGTTACCCTGCTGGGAAAAGATTAATTTCTATTGAAAAAAACCCTCCACAATTTTTGTCATTGTGATTAAATACAAGCCCTCAGTTTTGCAAAGACAAAATTGTTGTGACAAATGTAAGTAAAACAGGTCCAAGCTGTAGCTGCTTTAGGCAGTCTTTGTGAGCCTGACCAGAGGCATAAGTTTATAAACAAAATTCAGACTTCCTTCCAAGTGTTGCAATTGCATTTAGAGATGCCTCAAGTAATGTTAAAACATCTGTATGTGAGACCCTCACAGAACTGAATGACTTCAAATCTAGAAGAAGGTTGTGAATTTAACTTCAGAGTACCCAATCATTTGAACAAGAATGCAGAAATTGTAGTGTTGAGTTTTGCAGAAGTTTGCTGACACTTTCTATTCAAATGCAATGAAAAAGGAGGAAGGGGAAAAAATGAAAAGAGGAAAAGCAATCAGTTATCTCTCACCAGAAGCTGGAATTTAGTCTTTGTGACTTTGCTCTCATTGCTTCTAATCTCTGTATTTGGGTGCCTAAGTAGGAATAATATTGTGATTTCTTTAGATTTTAGGTGTTTCGTGGCTACTTAGAGTTTATCGATGGTCAATAAGGATGCAACACAGTAGCTAAGGGATTGCCAAGATCCTTTTTTTTTTCTCACATACTAAAACATTTAAAAGGAGCAACTTAAGAGAAAACTGGGAATTGTAAAGTCAATTTGCCTTTCTTTGTTTGGTCAAAAATGTGTCTGAACTGTTGCTTAAATGTAAGAAATTTTCCTTCCACTTCCAACACACATACTAGTGTGGCATCTCAGATCCCTTTTTCATCTTTTCCCCTCACTCCTCCCAAACCTCGAATCTCACTATTTCAGGAAGAGGATGTGTGAGGTATTCAAATCTCTATATCTCATTTAGATGACAATGATTGTAATAAGAACTGAGAGGAGCTACTGGCACAACGTGAACACATTCCTGTGACAGGGACTGTGAATGAAGATTGTGAAACAGACACCTTTCTTGAATCTGTTTTCTGCGTTGAAAAACAGCATCGTAAAAGCTGATTCCTGGGGGCACCCCTGCTGGCATCAAGTGTACAAATAATGTTTGTATTCCAGTTCAGAAGAAGAAAAATGAAAATATTTCATTGAAAGCTGACAGCTTTAACGAACTTTAAAGGTTAGCCTTGGTGCTAGTTAGCATATCTATTCATGTCTCTATCTGTCTATTGAATTACTCAGTTGAAAATGTACACAAAAGCAAAACTAAGGGGAAAAATTGAGAAAGCCAATATTAATAATTCATAAATACTAGAGGCTTCTGACTATTTTTTTCAGGATGTTGAAAGTCTACTAAGAACTGAATCCTACTGGCTATTAAGTTACTTCAGAAGCTCACAGAGCAACCCTGCCCAAGATTGTTAATGTTTCTGTAAGTGGTAACCTACCAAAACACATTGTGAATTTTCATCTCTTCAAGCACTTGTTCATGTTTCTTTGGATTAGTATAAGGTAAGGTATTTCTCAAAATCTTTCACTGGCAGTTTTCGTATTTAAATTTCACAAGCCTCTGCAGACCATAAAGAACTCCAAATTCAGGCATAATCCTCTGCTACAAAGTAAATCAGATTTTTTGAACAGATTCCAGATGCCAATTATGGTCATAATAAGGATATACAACCTCTCTCTCTGCCTCAGTTGGATCAGCAGGGATGCTGCTCTTGACAGATTAACCTGTCTTAAAACTTTTTGGGAGGAGGAAAGAGGAGTAAATGAAAATTTTGATTATTAAATCTTTCAATTGAAGGCTAAAACTATTCACATTGTTTTTAGAATTAACTCTTTTCCTAGGAATCAACTACAGCAAATATTGCAGCTGTTGCCTGACAATGAATTGATTTTAGGCAGTATTTTGAGGGACTGAAATGCAAGTTTTTAGCCACTAAGAAATACTCCAGCAGTGAGCTGGTAATAGTGGGAGACGACACATTTCAGTATTAACCTCTCCACTCAAGCAGGATAAAAAGGAGGCGGGTGGCAAATGACAGAATAGAGACTTTGCTTTGTCAAGACTTACTCCTACCACTTCAGTCCAGATAAAATCCCAGGTGTAACCTACTCTGCCACACCAGAAAAATGCTTTCTTTCCAGGTAATTGTACATAAACTTTCTTTTTTATTTATTTCTTTTTATACTGTAAGGGAAAAGACTACACAGAAAAAAGAAAAATAGTGACTACTTAGTGACAGCAAGGCAGCACAATATAATCTCACAACAATGCCCTTTGCCATACTGACAACAACTAGGAACTTCAGGGGGACGAGTTGGAGATTATACCCTGAATCTGTGCCTCATGCTTTGCTTTGCCATGACAGTAGAGCGTCATGGCTGAAATACATTCACTGAATAAGAGAAAAGGTTGTGAATGTGGTCTTCCTGGACTTCAGTAAGGCCTTCAACAGTCTCTCACAGCATCCTCCTGGAGAAACTGGTTGCCCAGGGATTGCATGGACCTAAGATAGGTGGTTTGTTTCAATAATAGTGTGACCAGTAGGACCAAGGAAGGGATTATCCCCTTGTACTCAGCACTGGCAAGGCCGCACCTCCAATACTATGTTCAGTTCTAGACTCCTCACTATAAGAAGGACATTGAGGTGCTGGACCGTGTCCAGAGATGGGCAATGAAGCCAGTGAAAGGTCTAGAGAATAAGTCTTATGAGTAGAGGCTGAGGGAGCTGTGGATGTTTAGCCTAGAGAAGAAGAGGCTGAGAGATGTGATCACTCTTTACAACTACCTGAAGGGTGGTTGTAGTGAGGTTAGAGTCCACCTCTTCCCTCCAGTACTGAATGACATTAGAAGACATTAGAAGAACTTTTTGACTGAGAGGGTTATTAAATGTTGTAACAGGCTGCCTGGGGAAGTGGCAGAGTCACTGTCTCTAGAGATATTAGAAAGACTCATAAATGAAGTACTGAGAGATATGGTTTAGTTTAGTGATCGGTTTAGCAATGTGAGGTTAATGGCTAGACTTCATGATCTTAAAGGTCTTTTCAAACCATAAAAATTCTATGACAGCACAGACCCTATGAAAGACAAATTTGCAAAAAATTTACTGAATGACATCTCTTTAGGTTGATACAACATTAAAGTCTTAATTGTCCTTTTCACCTCCATCATCAGGCTAGCAAATCAGCTTTTGAGTCTTTGAAGAATCTGCATGACATGAAATTAGTGAGATGAGAAATACCTTGCAAGGGAGTTCAAGGACAACCAAGAAGATGTCTTCAAATACATTGTGAACAAAACTAACACCAGAGGCAATGTAGGCCCATTATTGAATGAGACAGGTGCCCTGGTGATAGAGGATACAGAGATGGAAGAGTTAATGAATGTNTCAAAAAGGGTAAGAAGGAGAACCCAGGTAACTACAGACCACACAGCCTCACCTCCATCCCTGGAAAGGTGATGGAACGACTTATCCTGGATGCTGTCTCCAGGCATATAAAAAACAAGAGGGTCATTAGGAGCAGTCAATATGGTTTTACCAAGGAGAAGTCATGTTTGACCAACCTAATAGCCTTTTATGAAGATGTAACCAGGTGGATAGATGGTGGCAGTGCTGTCAGTGTGGTTTATCTTTATTTCAGTAAAGCATTTGACACCATCTCACACAGCATCCTGGCAGCAAAACTGAGAAAGTGTGGGCTGGATGATCAGGTAGTGAGGTGGATTGTTAACTGGTTGAAAGGAAGAAGCCAGAGGATTGTGATCAATGGGGCAGGGTCAAGGTGAAAGCCTGTATCTAGTGGAGGCCCTCGGGTGTCAGTGCTGGGACCAGTACTGTTCAATATATTCATTAACGACCTTGATGAGGGAACAGAGGCCACTGTCAGCATGTTTGCTGATGATACTAAACTGGGGAGAGTGACTGACACACCAGAAGGCTGTGCTGCCATTCAACCACACCTGGACAGGCTGGAGGCTCGGGGGAGGTTCAACAAGGGCAATATAGAGCCTTGCATCTGAGAAAGAAGAACCCCACGTACCAGTACAGGTTGGGGAATGAACTCTAGAGTGAGGGAGTTGGTTAAGAAACCAAAGTACAAAAATAAAATGAGACTCTTAGGTCTTTTCAGTTTTCTTCCAATAAATAAAAAATATATACAAAAAGAACAATGTGGAGGAAAGGGACCTGGAGGTCTTGGTGGACAGCAGGATGAGCATGAGCCAGCAGTGTGCTCTTGTGGCCAAGAAGGCCAATGGCATCCTGGGGTTGATGGGCAGTAGGTCAAGAGAAGGACTGTGGGCAGTAGGTCAAGAGAGGTTCTCCTCTCCCTCTACTATGCCCTCATGAAACCACATCTGGAATATTGTGTCCAGTTCTGGGCCCCTCAGTTCAAGAACAGGGAGCTGCTGGAGAGAGTTCAGCACAGGACTACAAAGATGATAGAGGGAGTGGAGCATCTCCCTTATGATGAAAGGCTGAGGGAACTGGAACTCTTTAGCTTGGAGGAGACTGAGGGGTGACCTCATTAATGTTTGCAAATATATAAAGGGTGGGTGTCAGGACGATGGGACCAGGCTCTTTTCAGTGATGTCCAATGATAGGACAAGGGGCAACAGGTACAACCTGGAACTTGAGAGATTCCAAAGAGAGATAAGGAAAAACTTCACTGTGAGGGTGATGGAGAACTGGAACAGGCTGCCCAGATGGGTTGTGGAGTCTCCTTCTCTGGAGACATTCAAAATCCACCTGAATGAGCTCCTGTGTGACCTACTCTAGATGGCCCTGCTCTGGTAGTGGGATTGGGCTAGATGATCTTTTGAGGTCCCTTCCAACCCTTAAGATTCTACGATTCTGTGATTCTGTAATTTTCATTTCATCACCTGTGAAAACAATTCTGGAGCAAATAAAGGACAATATACACCAAAGCATCTGACATGATGCTTAATAAATCCAGAATTATGCTTTTTCAGGAAAGAAGAAAATATTTCAATTGTTTCTTCATGTTGTCTTAACTCCATCCATAAGTTCTCATTTTGCTAAAGAAAAGCTGACTGGGTCAATTGCTAACTATGTGTGTTACTTTTTGCAACATTGTATATATTTTTTATTTACTGAAAGAAAAAAGAGCTCAGAGTCACAGTTTATTTTTGTACTTTGGTTTCTTAACCAATTTCCTCACTAAAAAAGAAAACCTGCTTAAACCTAAACAAATATTCAAAATACAGAAACAACATGTTTAACTAAAAGCACAGTAGCCATAGGTGGTTTCTAGAAAAGGATAGCCTGTCCACAGGCATATTATTTTCTAATGATAGTGATGACTCTCTACATCTCTGTACCTGCTTGAATGGTTATGATGTATTTCTCTTACATATAGAATATGTTTCTAGATAGCAGAGCAATGCTATTCAACAGTATTTGCTGTCTATTTCTACTGCAAGGAGAAGATCCATTTATATTTTTTAGGAAGTTTATTGATCTGTTGCCAGTTCTTATATGTCCATGTCAGTTGTACGGCAGCTGTTCCATGATGCTTACATATTTGTGTTGGCCACAAATATATTTCTGTTTAAATCAAAATACCAGGGTAAATTTCCGTGAAAGAAGAGGTGGAGATGGAGCTAAAAAGAAGTGTCACTGTGAAAGGCTATTTTTCATAAAGAGGAATGATTGTTGAAGCTGTTCCCTATGGAAGGAAACTCAGGAAACTGCAATGGCACATAAAGGTGCCTGAGCTACAAAGAAGCAGTAGCACAAACTGTGCCATATTGGTAAGGACATTAACTCTAATCCTTGTTTTGAGTTTGAGTTATTAAGAAAACTTTCTGTTGCTAAAATCTGCTTTGGGTTGACTTAGCCTTTTAGAAGCCTTTCTGAAGAAGTTTTTTTTTTTTTGATGCTATGTAGTATGTCAATTATTAACTGAGCTGGAAAACACACTGCCAAGAAACCATTATTTCTTTTTACCTTTCTGGGAGAAGTCCCTTCCATGAAAAGAGGAAAAAAATCAGTTTCTCCTTCTCTATTGTAGTTTAAAAGGAATTAATTTATTCTGTGGTCTCCTGCAGATGCTAAAGGTTGCCAGAGAAGGAACTCTTACTGAAAAATAACTGGAAACTACTAGCAACTGCTCAGCTGCCACTGAAAATAACTGAAACTGTGTTGTTAATTTCTTACCGACAGCCATGAAAAAAAAACCTCCTTTAGTGTGAATGAGGTTGTAAAAGTTTCATATGGAATTTTCAGCAGTAAAAATGTGTATAAGTTGTTGTCACATATACTAAACCTTCGCTTTTTAATCTCGGTTTATTCTTCAAAAGCAGAGAGTTAGAATGTCAACAGCTTTCTGCTTGATTTATATTTCAGACTACAAGCCTGTCTTGGCCAGTGTTATGGACTTATCATTCTGCAGTTCCTAAAGATGCTCTAAAACATGTTCTTAAGCTTTCCCTCATTTAGAGAGAACTGTCTCATAAGCTGAGATTTGTCCAAGACCTTTTCCACTGCCTGATGTATTTTTCCTGCTCACAAAGCATTTCACTGACTCTATCTAAACTCCTAGCCAAGGAAAGATCGATCATCCCTTCTTTTGAAATAAGCATCTTTTATGACTTTTATTGTCTTGAACTGATTATCTCTCGTGTGTGTACGTACCTAATTCTGTAGCTATACTTATGCTGCGTTTTAAATTACTCACCTTGTGCTCAAGAGTACAGGCTGACTACGCTGAACTGGAAGACAAGGACTGTTCCTAGTGCAGTAAAAAGTCCAGGCTGACCATTATCATAGCTTTGGTTGTGTCAGAGTTGGGTCAGCAAAAGATTCTGTCCTGAGTGGACACAACCCGTGTCTGCTGACTCCTGCAGATAAGCAACTTGAAATTGAGTGTTATCACTTAGATATTGTCTTTGGGAAAGAGTTTTCAGCTTAATTGACTCAGAGATAGTAGACTGTAGTGGGTGGAATGTTAGAGTATAGTGTGCTTTAACCTCAGGAAGAAATGAAGAAAGGCTGATGGCAAGTATCTCTTCTTTTGGAGAACACTTCTACTATATTTTCTTCAGAAATGTAGAAATGAATTTATTAGCTTGTGAAAAAATATTAAAAGATCTTGTAAGAAGGTTTAATCCTGTTATACACAAGTTTATTCCTCAACATTAAAATATTGTTTGATATGCTGTTCATTGGGGTTAGGGACAGTATTCTAAAGAATTTAATTTGCCTTCTAATAAGCTTTGTAAATTAAAATTCTTTGAAGTGAATATTTTTATACATTTCTTATTTCAGGGGAGAATAGGTATTAGTTTGTTTTTGTTTTTCTTTCTTTCTTTTTTTTTTTTACTTGGTTAACTTCTAAAATCAAGGGTATTTATGGATGTGTTTCAGTTGGATATACAAAGACAGTTTTGGGAACCATTACCTGATGCTAAATTTGACCCACTAAGGTCCGACAGGGCAACTAATTTCTTTAAAGTTAAACTGTGGTACCTGTTTTTGGTAATACATATACTTCCTGACAACATATTTTGGAACCAAATTCTAATCATGTCTTGTCATTGGGATGTAGTGATGTACTTGCATGAATAATTAATGGTGGAGATATGTCAAATTATCTACCACAAATGTTTATTATGTTTATTAATATGAACCAGGAACCAATTATGAGGTCACCTTATAATAAACATAGGTACAGAGAGGGAATAGAGGGAGCAATAGACAATTTCTCTTTTTAACTACAAGTATTCGACTACTCCAACCACTACAGAAATCCTGAAGGATATCTTAGAAAGTGTGAAAATGTAAGGGATGAGTTGTCATGGGACCTATTCTAGGTGGTCCTGCTCTGGCAGGGGTTTGACTAGATGATCTTTTGAAGTCCCTTCCAACCTTTGAGATTCTGTGATTCTGCGTGATTCTGTGAAAATTATGAAAATAAATTATTTTAGCTCTGCAAGTCACTGCTCTTATTCCTATTTTGTTACTGTATCTTATTTATTTTGATATCTTTTTCCTCTGTTCTTCTTATTATCCTTGTATAGGTTTTTGTCTTAGAAAATGTGAGGTATACAACTGAAACCTTCCCATGAGGTACAGTATGATTTAGACTGGTTTGTAATGCCAGTCACAGGTCACATATTGGAATTACTGTCATTGGCTTATTTAAACATTCAAATCATTAGCTTGATCTGGCAGAAGAAAGAAAACTTAACTATGAAAACCAGAAATATTTTAACTTTACATCAGATTTATGTTTGAGGGTTTAATCTCCTGAAAAAAAACCAAAGGAAAAAAAAGTAGAAGAGAAAGCGTTGTACTTAATTCCATATTTGTCTAGTTTCCTTTATCCTTTAGAAAAAAACCCAATTAATTTGGCTGTAGCTCAATTCTTCCAGAGGACTGCCTATTAGCAGAGTGGAAAGGAATGAAAAGAAATAGGGAAAAAAGAGAAAGTTAAGGCCACGAATGTGACGTCCAGTAGAATTGCCATTGCTGTATCTACTGACAAACTCAGACTCAGGATCTCTGTGATTAGAGAGGAAGACTGAGGGAAATATGGTCTATGGGAACCTCCCACAAGTAACCCTCCTTTGAGAAGCAGCTTGGAAGCTTGGTTTAAGTGGGGAGCCTTGAGGAAAGTTTCCTATGGGCTTGTAAGCAGGGGATCAAGCAGCTTGTATTTGCTGTAATTTGGAGCCCCAGCAAGCAAACCTACAAAAGCTCCTGAAGAAACAAGAAACATAGAGCAATTGGGGTTATTTTTCATACTAAATTTCATATTCTCTGCCATGGAGTCTCTACTTAAATTCTGTCTGTGGTTTATGTTATCCTAGATCAACGCAGGTCTCTTTTCTTCATTTTTTTTCATTTTAATGCTACCTTTAGTTACTGCTTTTAAGAAGCATCTGAGGATACTCAGAAAGGCACCCCAGTACCCTGAGGTAAATTGCTAGATTGCCCTTAGAATAGGCCATTGACTAGTGCTGGCAACCCTGCTGAAAAATGAGCAACGATGTGAGTGTTTTGCCAGGAGCACTCAGCTTACTGTAAGATCAGACCTGTAATTAAATGGGCTCTTCAAAAATCCAATTTTGTCCCTCAACAATTTTGTATAAAAATTGCTTTTGCTACAAGTCCTCCTTCTGTTTGATGAAGTCTTTCATCTTACAAAACTACAGCTCCCAAGCATTTCTCTTGCTTAGCCTACCCAGTACTTTGCATCCCTTCTCTGTCCTTATATGACTCATGTGCTGTTTCTTGAGTGTCACTGAGGTACTTGTCTACATCATTTTACATACAAAGTTGTTTTCTTCCCCACATTATGAAGTATGATAGACAAGACTATTTAGGCGTGCTTTGAGTCTAATTTACTTTTTATTTGGGAAACCTTTCTTTTAATAAATAGGAATGATCAAAAGAACTTTAACAACAGCTTTATGGTATCAGAAACATTAGGAAATAGTCATTACTATGTGATAATGAAGTTGAATGTATGAATCCTAGATAAATATTAGTGCAAAAAATCATTCCTTTATAGCAGATTCCCTATTCTGAGGTGACAGCTTTTTCCTCTCTTGTGAATATGAAGTGCCAGATTATGAATTCAATAGCTGCCTGTTTTCCAGGGCATCACTTATGAATTTGCCCTGTCCCATCACTGCACAGTATTAGCATTAAACAAACATGTAGCACCATAAATTTACAAGATGCATGCCCTACCTGAAAAGCTTATAGTCTAAATGAGGTACAAGAAATTCACAAGCAAAACCCAGGACAAGAGTTCAGAAGAGGCAGCAAAGAAGTCATGATTTAAATGAAGAAGAACTGAATGAAGAGGTACCTGTTAGGAGAAATTTGAAAAAGAAGACAGAGGGCATGTGGAAGATAGATAAAGGAAAACTACTCCAGACACAAGGCCAGAATGGATTCTAAGAGAGTACATCAAAGGCTTCTGTTAGTGAAATATTAGTCAGGTTCATCTCTGCCTGCTGCTGAGCCTCATTTCTTCAACTGTGCTTCTGTACATTGCTATCTACATTTTGTCTTCTTGGTTTTTAACTTCTGGTCTGAAGGACTGAAGGCATAGGGACTTTCTAATCTGTACATTTTTGACAACAGTAGATCATACTCCTTTTAATGGTACATATGAATATTCCACATTTTGAAAATCAAGCTCTAAATAGATGTCACAGTCTATTTCTATATTAGGAACATGAGTAGGGTTCTTCTCTATCCCTTTGGTTATGGGCAGGGATGAGGAAAGCATATGGAAGGTTAAAGAGATTAATACCTGGCTCCAAACTTGGTGTGACTGACAAAAGTTTGGGTTTTTTGAGCACAGGGTACTTTACAGGGCACCGGGGATAATTCAAAGGGATGTGATACATCTATAATGAAGAGAGAAAAAGCAACCGGGACAAGAGTTAGTGGGGCTCATTGGGAGGGCTTTAAACTAGATTTGAAGGGGGAAAGGGGTAACACCAGGCTTGATGGAGGTAAGCCTTGGAGCGGCCTTGCAGGCATCTGGGGATGGTCTGCTACTGACATCTTTGGGTCTACTGTCTCAGTAGAGGCTGGAGTTGGTAGTCTTTGTGGCAGTGGGGAAAAGAAGCTTGTTGTGCTAGAGGTTAAGGATGCATCTGAAAATGATCATGAGGAAGTTAGGACTTCTTCCCTGCAAATCATAGCTGGATCAGTAACCTACCTGAAATGCATCTACACTAATGCATATGGTATTGGCAAAAAACAGGGAGAGTTGGCAGCCATTGTGCACCAAAGAAAGTGTAACATCATTACTATTATGGAAACATAGTTGGATTAGTCACAAAATTGGTGTGCTGCACTGAGTGGCTGCAGACTCTTCAGAAGAGACAGGCAAAGTAGGAGAGGCAGAGAGGTAGCCCACTGTGTTAAGGAGTGTCTCGACGGTTTTTATGTCGATGANACCAGGCTTGATGGAGGTAAGCCTTGGAGCGGCCTTGCAGGCATCTGGGGATGGTCTGCTACTGACATCTTTGGGTCTACTGTCTCAGTAGAGGCTGGAGTTGGTAGTCTTTGTGGCAGTGGGGAAAAGAAGCTTGTTGTGCTAGAGGTTAAGGATGCATCTGAAAATGATCATGAGGAAGTTAGGACTTCTTCCCTGCAAATCATAGCTGGATCAGTAACCTACCTGAAATGCATCTACACTAATGCATATGGTATTGGCAAAAAACAGGGAGAGTTGGCAGCCATTGTGCACCAAAGAAAGTGTAACATCATTACTATTATGGAAACATAGTTGGATTAGTCACAAAATTGGTGTGCTGCACTGAGTGGCTGCAGACTCTTCAGAAGAGACAGGCAAAGTAGGAGAGGCAGAGAGGTAGCCCACTGTGTTAAGGAGTGTCTCGACGGTTTTTATGTCGATGATGAGGATAGGGTTGAGTATCTATGGGTAAGAATCAGTGGGAAGGACAACAAAGGGGATATCATAGTAGGAGTCTACTACAGGCCACCCAGCAGGAATGAGAAGGTAGATGACAGGTTCTTCAGGCAGCTGGGAAAATTCTCAGGATTGCTGCTACTTGTTGTCATGGCTGACTTCATTCTACCAGATGTCTGCTGAGAATATAATACAACAGAAAGACAGTCCAGGAGGTTTCTGGAGTGTGTGGGAGATAACTTCCTCAAGTAGCTAGTGAGAGTGTCAATGAAGGAAAGTGCCTTTCTGGGCCAGAAGAACTCTGTGGTGAGGTTATGCAGGGAGAAAATGAAAAGAGTCAAGGCTCAACTTCAACTTAAGCTGACCATTACTGTAAAAGACAATAAGAAAAGTTTCTACAAATGTATTAGCATCAAAAGGAGGCCTAAGGGGAATCATCACCCTTTAATGGATGATGGGGGAAACCTAGTGAGCAAGGAAGAGGAAAAGGCTGAGGTACTTAATGCCCTCTTTGCATCTCTCTTCAACATTAAGACCAGTTCTTCTCTGNTCTTTGCATCTCTCTTCAACATTAAAACCAGTTCTTCTCTGGTCACTTGTCCACCAGAGCCAGAAGATAGCAACACGGGACAGACTGAAACTGTCTCAGTGCAAAGGGAAATGGTGTGTGACCTGCTGCTCCACCTCAACACACACAAGTGAACGGGCCTAGATGGAACCCATATGAGGGTGCTGAGGAAGCTAGCAGAAGTGCTCACTGAGCCACTCTCCAATCACGCACCAGCAGTCCTGGCTCACCAGGGAAGTCCCAGAGGACTGGAAGATGGCAAATGTGACTCCCATCTACAAGAAGGGTTGGAAAGAGGATCCTGGGAGCTACAGGCCTGTCAGCCTGACCTCAGTGCTGGGAAAGGTTTTGAAACAGATTATCCTGAGTACCATACTGAGGCACATACAGCATAAACAAGGGTTCAGTCCCAGTCAACATGGCTTTGTGAAGGGTATTGTCCTGTTTCAGCAATCTGATCACCTTCTATGACAAGATGGCCCACACAGTAGATGAGGAAGAAATTGTAGATGTGGTCTTCCTGGACTTTATTAAGGCCTTTGACACAGTTTCCTGCAACATTCTTTCTGGAGAAACTGGCTGTCTTTGGGTTGGATGGACCTGCTCTGAGATGAGTAGAAAATCGGCTGGGTGACTAGGTCCAGAGAGTTGTAGTGAAAGGAATTAAATCCAGCTGATGGCTGGTCACCAGTGGTGTTCCCCAGGGCTCAGTGCTGTTTTGTCTACGGTATCATTTACCTGAACGAGGGGTTTGAGTGCATCTTAAGTAAATTCACAGATGACATCAAGCTGGATGAGAGCTTAAATCTGCTTGAGGACAGGAAAGCCTTTCAGAGAGACCTGGACAGGCTGGAGCAACGGGCCAAGGCCAATTGGATGAAGTTCAACAAGGTATTCTAGTCTTGGGCTACAACAACTCCATGCAATGCTATGGGCTTGGGACAGAGTGGCTGGAAAACTGACTGGAAGCAAAGGACTTGGTGGTATTAATCAACACCTAGCTGAACATGAGCCATCAGTGTGCCCAGGTGTGTACTCGATGCTGATGAGGCCGCACTGCAAATACTGTGTCCAGTTCTGGGCCCCTCACTACAAGAAAGGCAATGAGGTGCTGGAGAATGTCCAGAGATGGGCAGCAAAGTTGATGAAGGCTCTAGAGAACAAGACTTCTGAGGAGCGTCTGAAGGAGCTGGGGATGTTTAGCCTAGAGTAGAGAAGAGTGGGAAAAGATGTGATCATTCTCTACAACTACCTCAAGGGGAGTTGTAGTGAGGTGGGGGTCGATCTGTTCTCTCCAGTAATGAATGATAGAACACAAGGAAATGGGCTCAGGGTGCACTAGGGAAGATTTAGATTTTACATTAGAAGAACTTTTTAACTTAGGGGTTTATTAAGCATTATAACAGGCTTCCTAGGCAGGTGGTGGAGTCACCATCCCTAGATATATTAGAAAAAAATACATAGATCAAGTACTGAGGGATGTGGTTAAATTTAGTGATGAGTTTTGCAGAGTGAAGTTAGTCATTGGACTTGATGATCTTAAAGGTCTTTTCCAACTGTAACAATTCTAGGATTCTATGAATCTATGATTTCAAGTGTCACAATTATTTGTTTCTTTGATGGTGTCTCAGAACAGACTGTGTCTACCTTGCATAGTTAAGATGAACAGTCATCTGCCAAAACAATTTAGCCTGAATACAAGAAATGACATCTTAATTTCTCTCAGTAACCTCATGCTTCTATTGTTTGTTTTACTGGTTTGGGGTTATTTTTTTCATTTTGAGAGCCATATCTCTTGAATCTTGCTTATGTGGTTAGTAGAGTAGCTTCATAAGTATTTTTTTAGTACTAGTCCATAAAAAAAATCCATTGTGGTTTATTAAACAATAAGAAAACAATGAATTCTTGAGGCTGGAACTTGGTGGGAATTAGGAGATTATTGTGGTAAAGTATATTTGCACCATATTTATGCATCTCATTGTATATTCAGTATTGGTTGTTGTCAGAGGCATGTTACTAGTCTACAAGAACCTTTGATCTGACTTTCTCTAATGGCTCCTATTTCTCTTTGTGTGAGCTTTGGGAGAATGGGTTTGTTCTTCTGTGGAGAAGACTAGAGAGAAAACTCTGGAAAGTACTAGGAGAAGTCAGCATTCAGATGTCTCAGTTTATGTGCTCAATGAATGGAAGATATTCTTGTATTTGACTTGGAAAATGAGTGTGTAAGTTCTGCACATTGCGTGGGAGAAAAAATTAAATATGTATAACTCTGCTATGAAGACAATATTTCATAGCTGTTCTAGAGGGGAATAAATGCCACTTAAAGGAAACGTAAGGATTAAATACATTAGGTCAGGCAAGTAGAGACATGGATTCTTCAGAGGCTGATGTGGTAAAATTAGACTTGGAATTTGATTGACAGTCAACATGATTTCGTCCTATTGTTTGCAATACTGAACTATTTTAATTTATACTTTACTGGAAAAAATAAGACCACAATATTCACTAGAGCAAAATTTAGCTTGAAGTTATCATGTTGTCTTCAAAATGGAAGGTACTTGTACTTTGTGCCTCTTGTACAAGGAGTTTGCGACTGTGTACCCTAAGACTGCTTATCAATTTACCATCATCTTGACAGTTGTGGAACTGAAGTTTTTATTTCTCTTTTCTAAGTGACATTGCTAAGTAACTTCTGTATGCTATATGCAGTGAGTCACTTCTGAAAGCAGGACTATATGCATATTTGCAGGTGGCTGTGGTTTACAAATAAGGTCTATTCTCCATTCTTCTTCCCACTTTGAGAATGTGTTTCATGTCTCAGCTGCAATAATATGTTAATCTAAGTTTTAAAACTAATATTTCCAACCTCTTACAACCTGCAATACTTAAGTACCTATGGATTCAGGATTTCACAACACTTTCCTTAGACTGGAAACATTACTTCTTGTTCAGGATTCACACTGTTCTTCCTAAACTAATGGTCTACCTAAATTCTTTCTTCCAACAATGTTCTCCGCCAGGTTCAGTCATCTAAAAATGCTGTTAATTCACCACAGATGAGTCCATCCTGAACACGTATCTCAGCTGACAATGACCAGCAAGTCAGCTTCTGAGGATCAAGGGCTTGGACTTCAACTTTCCCTCATGTACAAACTTTCCCCAAAGGAGTCCCCTGCTATTCCACTGATGTGTTGGGACACGGCTCCAGATCTCTCTCACTTCAAGGAGGCTTGCAAAGGGCCTGCCACGACCTCAGAGGAGCCCCACTTCATCACTAGGGCCTTTGCTGGTCATCTTTCTTCTCTTACATTGGAGCATCATGTTCTCTTGAGGAGTAAGAAAATGCAGTCTTTCAAAGGAAGAGAAATTCTCAAAGCATAGGATTTCTGTAAGAGGTACATGGTTGGATTCCTTAGTTTCCTCTAACTTCTTAAGAATATCTTCAACTCCGGGACTAAAAAGACTTTATCTGTAAATACAGGAACCCTCATACTTCAGCCTTAACATTTTGAAGTTGTAAATATGTGTATTTATTTTAAAAGTTATGGGAATGGAAATACTTCCTAGTAGATAACATAACCAGGCATCTTTTGAGTGCACTTGCATTCCCATCTTCACAGAATCACAGAACCACAGGATGATTGAGCTGGACGTCATCTGAACCAACCTTCTCTGCTCAAGCAGGAGCTTGAGGTTGCCCAGGATCACATCCATAGGGCTTTTGAATATCTCCGAAGACTGAGAGTCCACAATCTCTCTAGGCAACTTGTGCCAGTACTTGGTTGCCCTCACACTGAAAAGTGTTTCCGGATGTTCAGTGGGAACCTCTCATGTTTCCGTCTGTGCCCATTGCCTCTAGTCCTGTCAGTGGGCACCACTAGATAGAGCTTGACTCCTACTTCTTTACATTATCCCTTCAGATAATTGTGCTCATGGATAACTTCCACCCTGAGCCTTCTATTCTTCAGGCTTAACAGTCCCAACTCTATCATTCTTGTGTGTAGTGAGTCTGGGATGGTA
>WBNH01006635.1:164570-237561 GCA_013401255.1 Urocolius indicus | reverse complement strand
TTTATGACATTAATTTAATTTTAATTAAATATCCAATTAAGAAAATAATTACGGAAGTAAATGAAAATTACAGGCTGAATAAAACCCCATGCCAATCTTAGAAGCTGGCAGTTTTCTGACTCAGAACTGTTCTTTATGATTTTCTATCTTTCTTTATACATGCACTTAATTTTTATCTTTCTAACATACATACATAAATTAAGCAATGCAGTATTGAATTATTGACCTTTGCATCACGCAAGCTTTCTGAAAGTTATTTTACTTCCATTTTTATAATTACAGCTTCACATGGTGAATATACTTATCTAAAGGAAGTCTGATGCAATTGAATTAAAAAAAAAAAAAAAGGATAAAATATCTGCTCTGGTTATTGTTGCTACTCTTTTCAAATATATGGAGGCTCATCACTTTAATCTTTGAATAACTATTACCTTAAATCAACTCATAGCCTTGGCTGGAAATTACATGATGGATAGCAATACCAAAAGAACTTTTTTCCTTTTAATTTTCAATTAAATAAGGTATTACATTTTCAATTTGAGACAACAGTGTAATTTTAAAAGATAAAGTCTTTAGCTCACTGTGAATTTGTGCATGATGGATATCAATAATCATTTCAAAAAGTGAAGTCTGAACCTATGAACATACTTATATATAATTCACCCTTATCTCCTCATGACATCTATATGAAATCAAGCTAAATCTGCATCACAGTACCAATGTCAGAGCTACTCAAAGAGAACAGATTGCAAGATTTGTTCACAATTTTTTTTATATGTGTAAAAACTTCCATACAGAAAGTCCCTTAAAGGTTTTCATAATCTTACCAGATCATCAAAGATATCCTTCTGGTGCACGTGAATGGTGATTAAAGTTTCGTATTTTGTGCGCTCCATTCTTGTCAGATTGTGTGTTGTCATATCAATCAAATCATTTAAAAGTTCCAAAAACTTCTGATTTGTCGTGTGCATTGCCTTTTCCATGTAGCCAGAACAGCAATATTAATACAAACATAATGTGTTTTTCTAATGTTTAGAATAAAGAATAAAGAACACCTGCAAACATATGGGCCCATGACATCTATGATCTGCTTTGTATTTATTAGGCTTGGAATCCTAAAATTGGATTTGCAGGCTGCCTTCCATGTTCTATCTAGGTGAAGAGGTGATAAGATTTTATTCCAAGACTATGCTTCTTGTACTATACTTTACAACTCTTCAGCTGATTGCATCCCTGAAAATTTTCAGAAACATCAGTCTCAGGTTTTGGATATTGCACATCAGTCCAAGCAGTATTAATTCTTTAGGAGGAACAGAACCATGGAGGCCCATCGCACCAGAGGAAGGGGGAAAGGTCATTTTAGAAGCCAATGCTGAAGTAATAGTTTATTTTGCGGCACCAGATTCTGTTAAAAAAATCCTCAAAATACGATACCGACTTATGTAAACAGCATCAGCCTCTGTCAGTCATGTTGCTGGTAGATAACAAATTACAAAGAGCTGAGGTTACAGAATGGGCAGCTCATATATACTCCTGTTCCAAATGTGCAAGAGAACAACACACTAGCTTTTTGCAAATATGTGCAGAGCATAAAACTCACACTGTTGGCTGCGTGTGTTTTGCAAACACACACAGACCTCATTCCAAAAAACTGAAAATTGGTTTTTAGCTAACACAAAAGAATCTTTGCATCGAACCGAAGTGGACTAAAAGCAGATCAATGCCCTCTTTAAACTTTGTACAATGCAGAAAATGTAGCACTCAGTAGTCTTCTCTGTAGTCTGGAGTCTTTGCTTTCATTCAGTATCAAAATACGACATTATACTATTCTCCTGCATTTATTTTTATGTTAGGATGGCGTCAGAAGTTCTTAGTCCAACCTCTGAGTTCTTTTTTTAGAGAAAGGAAAGAACAGAAGTTCCTCAGCTGAAGAATCTAATACACTCTGTTACAACAGACCAATTCCCATGAAGCATGGTTATTTCCCCAAATTCTGAGAGCTCTTATTTCCAACCAAATTTGATTTTGGGTAATAGAATAAGACTACCTATATTTTCAGACTGAGAAATTGTCACTTCCCAAAATGAGTGCACTGATGGTACAATATATTAAGAAAACCTCAGGATTAGGAATAATTCTAAAAGACATTCTGTAGTACACTGAGGAAATGTGATCTGTTAAGACACTTTCTATTATTCTGTTTTCCTGTTAGTTTATTTGTTATTCTGGTTACTTAACTAGTATTTTGTGCTTTTTCCTACACATTACTTTTAAGTTTTCACCTTATGCACTATTCTAAACAATGTTTCTAATTAATCCCCAAAGATTCATTAAATACTACCTTTTTGTCTGTTTTGGTACTGTTCAGAGCATTCTCTGCATCTCTGGTCCAGATCATTTGAATTCCCAGAAGTCCTATTTGTGCAGGAAACATTGCCTGAAAGTCATACAGTTTAAATCCTGAATCGTTAATGGCCATTGATGCCTGTCTAATGATGGTGTGGATTGTTTTCTTAATCCCATTCAGCAGCTGACCTAACCAGAATTCCACATTGCCCTGAAACACAGAAGAAAGTACTTTTAAAGAACTAGTTGATGAATAATTCACAAGCAGAAAAAGCCCTACTGGTCTTTTTTTCCCAACCCTTCCTATTCCTCTTTCTCTCTTTGTTATTCTCTAATCTTTAAAAAGATTTCTCTTCTCCTTCTGCTCTTCTGCCCCTCTAGAGATATGTGATGGGTTTGGCACCTCATGTCAGTACGGCTGAAGAAAACAGGTAAAACAATAATTACAGAATGACACAAACCTTTCTGGCCTTTGCTCTTGCTGTTTACATTGGAAGATTTTCACTCAGTTAGTCAAATAAGAGAACAATGCAGTGTTGGTCTCTAAAACATAATTTTACTTTAAATCAATCCACGAAAACTGCAATATATACTTCTGTTACCTGAGCTAAAACTGGTTCGATAATATTGACTTGTTCTCCTTCTTGAGATTCAAATAATAAAATCTGGTCGTAGTTTTTTTCATTGAATCCCACTCGGTTCACATTGTCAAACAAACTTAATAAATGTGCCTACAATAAAATCAGGGGAAAAAAGTTCCATAAACACATCTGATATGGCACTCTTACTTTGTCTTTAAATCCTCTATTGGAAGAGTCTATAAATCTTTCCATAAGTGAAAGAAATTCTCCCAACCAAATAACAAAATCCTCCATGGTCCTCCCTTAGTAACATTGACCATAAGAACGTTATTGCTTTATTACTTGTACCTGAATAGTGTGGGAATCAGATGCTTGACCAAGGATTTCCAGAAGAGTGGGGTCAGATACAAAAAAAAATCTTGGAAATTTTAAGCGTTTTTTTTCCAAATACCCAGTCAGTGATTTCTGACAGATTTCCAATTGTTCCAGCAGATGTGGTAATAGCTGTGCCAAAGTCTCATCTCCAACACAGCATTGCACAATGTTGGATGTTTCATGGGCTCTCTGCATAATTCTCTGCCATGATTTATCAATGTTCTGAAATCTTCTGGCTTCCTGAAATACATGAAAAATGCATTAGCTCGTCCTTGTATTTGTCACATTCTAAAAATTAAATAATCTCATGAGCCAAGGTAACAGTTTAATGTTTTCCTTGCTGTTCAAGTCTTCTTTGCAGGACTTTTGCTGAATATATATGAATATTTTAGGAAGGCTTATAATGATGGGTGCTTATAATGACCAGATTTCAAATTGCAAGAGAAAGAATCCAATGGGACACTGGCAATACACAATGTCATGTAATGGCTGCTCCATGCAGGTTATGAGGAGTAACTTGTCAGTAGCAACACTTGACAAACAAAATCAGTATAGAGCATCTGAAGCTGATGCACTTGCAAGTTACTGTAGGTGAAGGGACATGAATTCTCAAATACTGGGACCTGGAGAATAAATCTTTTTCTACAGTCGGTATACTTTTTCTTCACTTTCAACAAATGAAATGTTAACGTGATCATAAATTATCTACGAGCTAGAAGAGATCTCAAAAGACCATCCAAAGCCATTTGCCTGACACAAGGCCAGATTATACCCATGCCACTCTGTTGCCTCTCCAGGCAATCTTTGCCACTGCTGACTCTGCTTTAATATCTAAGCTTAATCTTTCTTGTGTGTACATTGATTACTTCTCATCACATTCATAGATACAGAGAATACATTGTTTTCTCCCTGTTGAGAGCAGTCTTTATTTTTTTAAAAACTCACCATGTCTTCAATTCAGTTTTGCCTCTGCTTCAAGCCAAACAAGCCCAGTTTGTTGAATCTTGTCTTGTGCATCATTCTTCCTGGATAGTTCCTCATTCATATCACCCTCCTCTATGCTCTCTCTAAAATTTCTCTGTGTGTTTCTTCACCCAAAGCCTGGCACAATATTCTAGTTATTGGTTATTGCTGTTTATGCATTCCACTTTTCTGCCTGCATTTTACACACTAGCAACCTACAATTTATTTTCTGATAGTACTATCTGGACAATGTCAAAAGCCTGTCAAGATACACAGCAACTACTGATTTTCCTCTATTGACAAAGCTTGTTGCCCACTGTAAAAATAGATTGGATTTGTTTGACAGATTTTTTTCCTAATGAACCCACACTGAATTTTACCCATCTCCTTGTTAAGTTTCAGGCACATACAGACAGATGGTTGCACTATTCATCCAGGAACTGCAATTAATCCATTCATTTATCATTACTCCTTAACCAAGCTGTTTCTTCTACTCCTTCTTTAAAGACAGTCACTGCTTTTTTTTTTCCAGGACTTATTTTGGTTCATGTATCATCCTTGTAAAAAGTAGCTTTAGCAGTTACCAAATGCCTTGGCTGTGCTGCAGCATTTGTTCATCTGCAAAACCTGCTTATTGACTCTCTGATAAGCATTAACAGTAAACATATCTCACAAACTAAACAAAAAATATACTGTTACCTTACATAACAGTTAAGAAAGCTTTACTTACCTTACAATATAAATTGTAAGGTAAATTTAAAAAGATATGTCCTGAAATAAATCATGCTTTTCTTAAGTTACAGCACTATTTGATCCGGATCTACTAAACTGGCATGTTAGAACTACATGAAAGCCACTCATCAGGAGACAAAACAGAGAGGATGACTTATTCTGGTATTTCTCTTCTCCAGGAAGTCAGATCATTCCTTAACTGTTTTGCTGCTGCTACCGTGGAAAGTCATAACTGCCTTTGAAGAAGCTGAAATAATTCCCAAAGCTTAGCACATATGTAGCTGCCCAAGCCTTGCAGCACCTCTCTGTGGAACTCCATTACACCAAGTCCTCACAAGTACCGAGTTCATACAGAAAATCTGTTAGTCTGTCATTACATAACTTAGAGTCTATAAACATGTGTGCACAAGGATAAAGAGATGTTTGCATATATGGCAAAAGTGGTAAGTAGTCTTGAGCCCTGTACTATCCTATACTTTACTAATATTTCAAGCTGAAAGGAACATTTGAGCGGGAATTATAAACAAGCCTGTTCCTGTAGGTTCGACTAAGTTCTGAGTAGTTCAACCAGTCAGACCCCAGTTTGGCAAAGCTTATTCTGAACTGCCTTGCACACCTCACAACACTTATATGCACTGTATGTATTGGCAAGTAAACTGTTTGATGTAGGAACCCTCTTAGTACAACATATTGCCGTTAACATTTTGTTATCATGAATTGCCATACCTGAGGCAGTTGTCTTGCAATATCTCCACCAACAAACACAGCTTCTAGGTAGATCCAGAGGTTTTGTACAGTAATCCAGTTCTCAATTATCTCTACAGTATTGGTCAACTTCTGAACCCACTGTTGTATAGTGGACTTAAACGGTGCATTATATCTGTATGAAGATGAGTTAAAGGAAAAAACAACCCAAGATGATCGTTTGCTTTTGAGTTTGATTAGATATACATGATATGTGCATTTATTAAGTTTTGTACCTGTTGCTCATGAGAGATCCCAATATCATGAGGCTATCTTCCATCAAAGCTATTTTCTCCGAGATATCTGATCCTTTAAGGAGGAGTTCTCCTCGAGTTTTGAATTGGCCAAAACTGAAAGCATGCGTACTCCATTCACTGATAACGTGCTTTAATTTTGCTTCAATATCCTTTTCTTTGACAGCACTGATGCAGATATCCTGTGTAAAATTAAACTCATATATTATATTCCACTAAGGCAAACATAATGTACATAAATTGTTTTTTTTCTCTCTGGTAAGACATTCAAAAGGAAAAAATATAAATAGGCAGACATGAAATCAGAAGCATGACAGAACTGCATTATTCTTAAATCAAAATAATTCATTCTATAGAAGGATTAGTGTAATAACATCTATCCATTTAATCCTTCTTCATAATAAAAAGGAAATAAACTAATCATCACTGCTAATAATAGCCATCAAACTCCCTTCTTCAAAATTATCCAACAACTAAAGTTTTGGTTTTTTTTTTTACTGTTACAAAGCTAACCAGAAACAGGATTTTGAAACCACAGAGCCCCAGATCACAAGTTCTTTATTAAAAACAAACAGAAAAGTAATTGTACCTCAATATCTTCTTTATACTTTAACAAAGGCGCGTCCATTATGTTTTTCAAAGAGAAATGTTCCGAGTCAACATTGAAGTGGTGCCCAGTGACTTGGGCAATTCTTTCCCAATGTCGTGACATCATTGCCTATAAAAGTCCATAAGAATTAGAAAAGATGTTTTCAAATCGTATTACTTTTAGGACTAGAGTGATCACACACTTTTGCGCTGCATCTGTTAAACAGAAGAGTCTCGATTTCCATTCCATCGAAAGCGTTAATAGTTCTAATCGCATTATGAAGTCTTTTGTTTGACTTTACTGTAAGCAAGACTAACTGGATTTTTGCCATAAATACAGCTGCTTTTATCTATTAAAGGAATAATGGAAAGGATCTTATAGTCATACAACATAGTCTTTACTAGAGTATTTCAAGTGATTCTTATCTCCAAATTATTATGCTGAACGTACTTTGTGCGCCATCATCTCAAGCAAAGGACAGCTCTCTGTGAAGTCATCAATTTTTTTTTTTAGGTCTTGAAAAGCTTGCCATTCCTTCAGTGCTTTTGGTAACTTACGGATTCTTTTAAAAAGCACAAAACAAGAAAAACATATTTTATTCTTGACAATCACAATCTGCCATTTAATAGTACAATATATTCTCATTTTTCAACCAGTGGACCAGTAGACTGTAAATAAAAAGCCAGTTGCAAGCTGGCAACATAATATATAGTTGATTGTTTCTGACTGCAGGCATGCAACGCTTCTAAAGATAGTAAAAATCACACTAGAATGGTTTGGTTTCTATTTCAGTTTGAACTAAAGGAGGTTAATTTCCTGTGTAAACCCCACACCTGAACCTAAGCTTTTGTGGTGTCATTGTTTTATTAAAAAATCGAAAATACACTCAATTTTGTAAAGGAGTAAAAGGGTCAAACACCACACATTTTTCCAAGCAAAATAAAATACATCCTAAACTAAAACTGCTTGCAAACAGAAAAATATTTCTGCTTCAAACAAGTTCTATTTTATAACTAGTTTAAATGAAAGTTATTTAAGCAAAAATTTTATTAACTGTACAATTTTAAGCTGAAAAAAAAAATTTAAATGAAGAAACTCTTGTACTGGGAATTGTCACGGCTCCACTTGCTCCTAACAAGCCATACGAATTTCAATCTGCCAAAGCTCTGAACCAAAGACAGACAGCAGTTCTTTTACAGCTCAATGGCAGAAATGAAAAGCTGCATAAAACCAGCCCATAATGAAAAATTCCTTCAAAGAAATTCTCCATTTTTCACAGCTCAAAATCAGACAGATTTGTCATACAATGCTGAAGCATATGTGAACTCTTCACTGCTTGATGGTAAGAGGTAGATGAACATATGCACACCATCATGGCACAGCAATAATCTCTGTAGTCTTTCATCTTGAATTCAACAATAGACTATTTAATATGCTAGAGAAAAGCACTGCAGAACAGAAAATTATACTCTGTTTCATATGGTTAATATGGATAAGGCTTTAAGAGGCAGTTCCTGGCTCCTTCTATGCTGTGGCACAAGGAATATTCTAACAAACTTTGACCTAGGCTGGCGATTGGAAATGGGATCTCTCAGCTTGGCAATGAAAACTGCCAGTTTTTTAAGATAAATGGCTTTTTTCTTCGTCTTGGTCTCATTTACATCTTTCAATGGCAAGATCCATGAGTTACATACTGTGTTAAAAAACTACTCCATTGCTCAGGTTTAAAGATTTCTCTTGAATTTACTGTACATTCTCCTGACACAATATTACAGTAAATCATAAAGGGAAGTTTCTTTCTAGCTGTTATTATAAACTTCTATAATGTTCTCTATCACATGTATTTTCTCTAAGTATTTTTTATTTTTATGTCTTTTTAATTGAATTATTTTCACCTACAATTATTTTTGTGATTCTTCTTTTCACATTCTAGGTTTTCTATATTACTATTATTAATATTACTATTAAAAAAAGGAGTATCAAAAAAGAACATTACACTAAGGAACTATATTTCTTTACAATTGTGCTGAAACACTAATTGTGTTTGCACTACTCCTGCTCCTTTCATAACACAGCTTACCATCTTAGTTATTTCTGTGGATATACTCTGTACACTATTATATTTCACCACCTCTAAAGAGAATAGCTTGATGCAATAATGCTAGCAAGTCTGCAAAAGGAAAACTACTACTTGGTAAGACTTCTATTACAAAAAAAAATTACTGCTTATTGGTGGTCACTTTTCTCCAAATATAGCTCAACATTTGAAAGGAAAATAAAAGTCCTATGTGAAGTAAAAAGAGAAACATGTAACTTCCAGATCTTTTATCATGCAATGTCTTCCTTCAGAGCTCCAGGAGAACGAAGTACAGAGTGTCCTACCACTTTGTAAAATATACCTAACTATAGAAAAAAATATTATGTATATTCCAGGATACTACTGAAATGATATAAAAACTTGTATTGTCCAAATGCAGAAGTATATCTATTTTACGTACATTCATTTTTACTTTTAGAATTTTTTAAATATTAGTTTTCAACTTACTGACTAGAAGACAGTTTACTTAGTTTTTCCAGAAAAATAAAATCTCCAGCCCATTCCTTCAGTGTTTGCAACCCTGCTAAAATCGTAACACGTTCAAAATACCATATGACTAAAAAGCCTGAGCCCAAGTAACTTTTCCTATGTTTTTCAAAGATTCAAGATGAGATGAAAAACATAGATTTGATCTCAGTCTCTTGCATAATAGCTAAATGTAAGTGAAGTCTCTCTCAGGTCGCATTGGGGATAAAAAGCTGATCAGAACTACTGGTGAAGTATAGTCACACACACTGGCTGTTCCAGAAGAGTGGCAGAAAAGAAAGTTCTTTTATTTGAATATGAACTTGTCTTGACAGAACTCACTCAGAAAGTGACCAGAACCATTGACTAAAGAGATGAAGAAAATGCTTACACAAAAATAATAAAATAAGAAAGAAAACTGAGACAACTCAAGACTTTTTTTTCCAATAGATATGCACACGATAAAAATATTGCACATTTTTTTTTCCAACTTTTGCATGTAATTTGGTTCTCATATATGTCCCAAATATCCTGTAATTTCTATTAAGAGTAATGCATAGACTAGTACAGATAACTGCTCTGTAAGAATGGATGCACACAATACTTAAGACCTGCATATAGACTCTCCGCTCTTGCATGTAATAAAATTCCCCTTTTCCAGCAGTTCTGCCAAAGCTCCAGTGCCAGCAATAAGAATTCAATAAAAGATGGCAAAGGGGAAATAATCAAAATCCTGTTGGATCCTGAGCCCTGACCCTAAGAGAAATAACAACATGGGTCAGGGAAGTCTGGCAGATCCAACTATGGCGGTTGAAAAAATAAAGGTGCATCTTTACCAACAGTAGAAAAATTCCCCTGATTTCAGCCAGGCGTGGTCTCACCCAATAGTTACTTTGCATGTAAGGTGGAAAACATTTTTCCTCTCAAACCTCATACATAATCCCTCAAAACTCACTATGGCTACCTACCTTTGTTGAATCAGCAATTTCAATCTGTATAAATACAGAGAAGCAGATAATAACATGAAAATTTTGACTAACATAAAGACCAGCTAAGAAGGCTTATACTTAGAACCCCATTGCCTTAAGTTCATGCCCTTTATTCATGAAATAAGCTACAATCTATTGAGATGGTATACCCCAACTAGTCTAAACTGACTCACAGACTGAGCTAATTAAGGTCATACAATAGCTGCATATTACACCACAGTGTGCAACTAGTGAGCAATTCAGCAAGCCTGAGCTTGAAGTAAACCAATAGATTTGTGCTCCTCAGGGCACTTTTTCTCAAGATAATTAACGCAGAGAGATAAAAGTTTTACACATTTCAACAAATGATGACTTACTTGTTTTGAAAATCCAGTAGTTCACTGTTTATTTTTTCAATATTCAAATCATTCCAAATAATTTCATTGTATCCATCAATATTGGCATTAACGGCATTATAAAGACTGTAAAGTTTCTGAAGCAGTGAAAGTTCACGTTTAATTTTGTGCAGTTCAGGATACTCTGTTTCAGATTTTAAAAGAAGTAATTTGTGAATGTTAACTACGTACAACCATATTCCTGAACACAAAAATCCATGTATTTCTAAAATTGGTATTTAATGAGTGTCTGAAATCAGAATTCTGGTCTTTTAGATGGTGTCTAGTAAAACAAACTTTTCCAGTTACATCAGATTTTGATGCACAGCGACTGTTTCAATTGCTGAGGTTTTTATAAATATTCATTTGTAACAGCAGACATAATCTTATCAGGAAGGTGGTGCTGCGTCTATCTGTGAGGAATATAGTGTTGAAAAAGTAGATGAAACGCAGAGGAATGCACTATAGTTTTATACAAGGACTAAAATATCCCCCATCTCAGTTTTCACTGTTTACTTAGGAGGCAGAGTTTGAGGAAGGGGAGTGTACTTTCAAAAGAAAAATATATTGCACAATATATTGCAAAAATATATATTGCACAATAAAAGTATTTCAAATAGATCTCCTTAACTTAAATGTTTTGTTTAGTTTCTCTCAGATTTTCAGGAGTTCCTAGTTACATATATCATGAATACTGCATATGTCTTTGGACAAGAAAATATACTGAATTAGCACGCACAAAGTGCTTATCATACATTCTGCTGTAACTTTACTTCACACCATGGTATTCCAGACTTGAAGTGTGTCTCACTAGGAGGCTTAAAGATATTACAGATCAGCTGCACAGCCCAAGGGAATTCATTATATATCTGGAGCAGGGACAACCTGAGTACTTCAGCAATATGTTCCCTAAATTCAGACATGGAGAAATACAGACAGGAGATGTGCTCAGCTCTGAGAAGAAAAAGCAAGAGAGCTAACTCTGAGATACAGAGAACAGTGCAGTATTCTCCACTTCATATATATGTATGTACAGACTGACTGACAGTTTCACAGAGCTGCTTTTCGTAGGAAAGACAACAATAATGTACTGCTGGGAGTTTTTCTACAATGAATCCAGTATTGAATGCATTTAGCGGGACCTAGAGAAAAAAAATCTGCCTAGGACCCGGTATCTATAACCCCTGAGAAACTACCTGTGACAGGAAGACCAAATAACTCTTCTCCACTGGAGAGAGTGATATACTTCCTCCATAGTTCATCAAATTTGGCTTGGAAGATCTGTATTCTGTCACTTGCTTCATGGGGAGGAACATTGTCCTCACTGGGGCCCCTGTAAAACAAATTCGAAACAAACTGAACAAATTCAGTGGAAGTATCTATCATACAGGTTTCACAAAGAAGCATCACAGAAATGAGATGTGAATCACTGAAGAGTATTTAATATTTTTTAATATTTTATCTAGAATTTTTCATAAAAGACACTCAAAGAGAAAATGCAAAGTATATGCAGTGTCCTCCAATTTATTTTCTAATAGTAACATTTATCTTGGTTCTCATACACATTACAAACAACTAAAAAGATCAACAAACGTTTTGCCTTTGTTATTTTCCTTTTCTTTGCCTCTGTAAAATACATTTTTATTATTATTTTCATTTATATACTTAAAAAGGGAAAGATAGTAGGCATATTACTCAGGGATGAAAACTGCAGTAGCTGGCACTGGAACCATAATTAAGCACCCAGAAAAATAACAGAAAAAACATGATTTTGCCCTAATGAGTACATCTCAGATGGAGAACTGGGTGCAACCCCCAGGTCTCATGCCTGGGCCACTTCCTAGCTGCATCAAATTTCAAGATGAGAACTGTATGTCATCTTCTGTTGTGCCATGATTTTCTAGAAAGAAATACAGACACATGGGCATGAGAAAGCAGTGCAGCCTGGTTGGTTGGCAAGGAAAATGGAACCAGGAGATGAAAGCAGTAACTTGTTCAGCAGAGGCAGCCAAGGCCTGGTCCCATGTTACCAGGTAAAGGAGATCTGGGCAGGCCTGTGGATGCTAGTTAGGCTCAAATGAGAGTCCAGGTCTTTAGACAAGTCCACAATAATTACACAGGTCTAGGTCAAGTAGAGGAGTCAGCAAGTCAGGGTCAGGAGCAGGTCTAGTGAAGGCAACCAAGGTAAGACACACTCCATTTGTTACGAGGCTGTTCTGAGAGGAGGGTGAGATGTGAATCTGAGTGTTGGGATCCAAGTTCAGCTGACCATGGTCCATGGCTGGCAATAGGCATGGCTGTGACAGAGCTGGATGCCAGGTCAGGGGTCCAAGCAGCAAAGCCTCAGCTTTCAAGCAAACCCCAACATGAAGGGGTGTCAGCCTTGCTGAAGCCTCCCAGCAGAGTTGACTGGTAGTGCTCTACCACCAAAGGAAGGCAAAAGCTGTCAAATGCACTAAGTTGTGCCCTAGCCCACACAGCTGAACTTCCAGGAGGGGAGATGCTTTCAAGGGTCCCCACGACTGGTAGCATCCACAAGATCTTTACATTAATTCCTTTGGACAACTCTGAAAGCAGAATTGCGGACAGAACGTTGCTTGCATCTGCATTGGCAACTAGCAGGTTCCTTTTAAGTGCAAATTCACCTCATGTCTATAGGTGGAGTCTTGAGGTATTCACTCAAAAGCACTGCTGGTGTGCCTTCAAGAAGTTTCACTCCTGCTAAAGCCAAAGTTGAAGGCAAACACCAGGTGACCATTTGGACCACCTCGTTTGTCATAATTAGGGAAAGCACCTGCCCTAGACGCATTTACTCTCCAAGGCCCTTCAGCAGGTTGTCCTCTACACATGCACTGAATTCTGTTCATAACAGTAAGCCAGCCTACAGAGGCTATACACAAAGCTGGTATATACTGTCAATGGGCTTTAGATGAGCTACAGGTGATGCCCAGGGTCAGCTGCTGATGTGAACCTTGCTGCCAAAAACACGCACTGTACATGTATTGTCCTAGAACCATAACAGAACATAGCAAGCTAAATTCTGTCTTTCCTTCTTTGTTGCTAATGTAGAAGTGTCCAAGAATTTAATTTTTAAATTAAAGAATGACAAAGTAAGCTTAGAAGTAAGACTGAGTAAGATTAAATGAACTTAGAAAAAAAAAAACAGAACTGGAATCTTCACTCACATCCAAGGCATTACTTATATACTTAATATTATAAGATCTGCTAATGCTCCCAAAAACCACAGAATTGCAGAATCGTTTCATCTGGAAGAGACCTTTAAGATCAAGTTCAGGCTTTGTCCTAGTCCTATCAGCCACTATATCATTTCCCTAAATGCAACATCCAATCATCTCTTAAACACCATCTAACCATTTTTTCACCCAGGAAGGCGTGTGCCCATCCAAGCCAAGAACAGTCAATTTCTCTAAGAGAACACTGTGGGAGAGCATCAAATGACTTACTATAGTCAAGGCAGACAACATCCACAGCCTTTCCTTTGTCAACAAACTGGCCACTGTCATAGAAGAGATTAGGTTTGTTAAACAGGACCTGCCCTTCATAAACTCATCCTGACTGGGCCTGATCACCTGGTTGTCCTGCATGTGCTGCATAACAGAACTTAGGATCATCTGCTCTATCAGCTTCCTGGGCAATGAAGTCAAGATGACAGGCCTGTAATTTCCCAGATCATCCATCCATGCCTTCTTATATATGGGATTATATACCGGCTGACTTCCAAATAGATGGGACCTCACCAGTCAGACAGGACTGCTGATAAATGACTTTTCTGGAATTTCACTGACTCCAGCATTGAAATTATTGGAATGAATCTGTGACAGTAAGAGTAGCTTCCCATGTGATATTATTCTGAAATTAGGCTTTATCAGCTGTCATACATACTTAGAGGTTGTGCTGTGTTTGTTTTATGAAGCCCTTTAGATACATCTTTTTTAAACAACCTTTAATGAAGCATAATTGTATTACAGGTCACCTACTTTTCATCATAATCTTTGTAAAATTCTGCAGTATCAATCTGGAATTTTTTAACACCATTCAGTAAATCAGTTTTCATATCTGGCTGTACCTTCAGCAGCAAGTCCTCAACCTGCAGTGCCTATAAGCAGACAAAGAGTAAAAATAGGGATAAAAGAGGCAAGAAAAAAGCACCCCATTTTAGGTAAGAAATATTTTTGTCCTAGCATTTCAACATTAAAAAGGCTGACAATTACTTTGCTTTGAGAAATAATATAGCTATGATACCTGTGTGTTTAGGTTCTTCCAGGCATAAGCCAAGCCATCAACTCTTTCTGTATTCCCATCTTGAAAAAGCAGATTGTATTTGTGAAGCACAGCATAAGATTCTTCTATAGGTCCAACTGTCATGTCAATTTTAATCTCATTCTCTCGAATTTCCTTTAGTGTTTCCATTGCTCCTCGTACATCATCAAGGTCACGGATAGGCCTGCTTAATCTCTTGCTAATGTTTTCAATGAATGAATAAATTTCATCCATGTCTGTGGCAGACTTTTTGTTCAAAGCTAATCCGAATGCTCTTTGTCTTGAACGGCATTCCTGAATTAAGGCTATTTTCAATGACTCGGTCGCAATATCCACTGATTCCAGTACATAGTGATTTGGCAGTTCTCTGACTTGCATTTCTAATTGCTAGGACAAATACAAGTGCTCAGCTTTTAGATTTATTACAATTGCTCTGAACGGTTCTTTGTTAAAGATATATTACTTACAGAAAAGTACGTGATTTGAGTTTGGAATTCAGCCATTGTTGGTTTAGTATCTATGAATTCCCTCACTTTTTCCTCAGGATCCTATATAAAAGAAGTTTATTGTAATTATTATTTAGCATTGGCATTACAACAACCTATGGGGGACCCAGATGCCTGATGCACTGTGCAAACACAAATGATCCCTTTCTAAAAGAGGTTAAGATGAAAGCATTAAAATAAAATTATTTCATTTGAACTGTTTTTCCTGACTCTTACACTTTGTACAGGATCTTTAAAGCACTTGAGGTCTATTTACAACTCAAAAACTGACATAGATCAGGATATCCTGTATCTCTACAAATATTACTACGAAATTCACAATGTAGCTGCTAATACTTTGTTGGAAATATTTCCTTCCCAGTCTTCCTTGTGTTTGCAAACTCTCAAAAGCAACTCACATCTTCTAACTGGTATCTAAATGTCAGGGATTGTATTTAGCCATCTTCCTTCTTCCCAAAACAGTGTATTTAACTACTGTTTCTAGCTGCAAATGGCCAGGCCACTTGGAGCAAGCACAGTTTGGCAGGGAAGAACGGAACTAATGGAAGAGAGGGCATTTAGCTTGTTGAAGCTTGTTTAAAGGCAATAGAGCACTGAATATCCTACTTTTTCATAAGGTAGCATGGTCTTTGCCGAGGTGAGAACTTTAGTGTCAACAGATCAATATACGTGTTAGATTCTTAATTCCTTTACAGGCAAATGATCTTTACTCAGTTTAATGACTTTCATCTACTCTGCACTGTGAGGTCTCTGAGAAGCTGTTACAGCTTCTCTGGACAATAATATGACAGTTCACAGTGGTCCTACAGGAATTATAAAGTTTGGGAACAGTGACAAATCCCAAGGCATTTTAAGGTCAAGGAGCAGATTTTTTTGACTGTTTTAAAAGATCTTATTTAAACCAAAGCATTATCAAGCTACTGCATCACCCAATCTGATTGTGCCTTGTCTGGATAAAATGACACACCATCAACGTGTGCTTAGCTCAAACAGTATCTCCAAAACCTGTGGTAACTAAGCATTAAGATTTTGAACCCTTGATCCCATGAAAAGGTGAAATGCCCTGGCTTAATCTGAACTCTAACTGCAAACGAATCAGGAATCAGCTGTGGGAATAGCAGGGGTAAAGGCTGGATCATTGGGCTGAGGCCAATTGTATGAGATTTAAGAAGGCCAAGTAGCAAGTCCTGCACTTGGGCCACAACCACCCCAGGCAATGCTACAGGCTGCGGGTAGAATGCTGCCCAGAGGAAAGCTGTTAATCAACAGCCAGCTGAATATCTGAATATGAGCCAGCAGTGTGCCCAGGTGGTCAAGAAGGCCAATGGCAACCTGGCTTGTATCAGAAATAGTGTGACCAGCAGGATCAGGGAAGTGATTGTCCCTCTGTACTCAGTGCTGGTGAGGCCTCTCCTTGAGTCCTGTGTCCAGTTTTGGACCTCTCACTACAAGAGGGATACTGAGGTGCTAGAACGTATTCTAAGAAGGGCAGCAAAGCTGGTGAAGAGTCTAGAGCACAAATCTTATGAGGAGTGGCTGAAGGAGCTGGGGTTATTTAGCCTGGAGAAGAGGAGGCTGAGGTATAATCATTCTCTACGACTACCTTGGCTTGGCAATGTTAGGTTAGTGGTTGAACTCAATGATCTTAAAGGTTTTTTTCCAACCATAATGATTCAGTGATTCTAATATGGTGACCTATGTGTTGATTTAGGAAGGGGAAGTTAAAAATAGTGAGTAGTTAGTTTGATTGCTTGTTTCTCATCCTGACTAAAGCATCTTTGATAAGTAAGACCAGTCATTTTCCATCCACAAAGAGCTGAATTTCACCAGTCAGAATGTACACAAAGTTTGATTTCATGAAATACCTCCTGACAAAACACTACACAGGACTTCACCATTTTTACGACTGGACCTACTTCCTAATGCACATAACTCCATCAGCCCAGATTCTCTTCTGTTTTGGAATCCTTATTTCTTGAAAGATTTCCTAGATTTAGTTTATCACTTTTTGTGAAGAAATAAAAAAGCTGCTTTCAGCAGTGGTTGCTGAAGAAGAACTAGTCAGTTTAATATTCGGGAGCAATTTTGTAGGCCACAATTTCTCATAGATTCTGCTAAAGTAGTCTCCTTTATAACCTACGCAGGCAAGATGCTGTGAGAAAGATGCATAAAGGTATGACAGTATAACCTTGTTTATGCTCCAGCATTCTTTTCTTGTTCTTCTGCCTTCTTTCTCACATGGTTTAACTGGTAAAGAATGACAGATTCATGTAACATGAGTAAACAGAGAAGGTGTTATGGGTATATGGATTCTACCATTAAATCAATCCTTCCTACTGAGCACACAGTCTCTTAATGCAAACCCAAACAGTTTATTTAGAAGTTTCACAATATAACAACATATTTTATTAAATATCCATTTAACCTTGTTCCAGATGACTGAAAAATCAGAAAAGCTGTTCAGAAGATCCGATGCTTCATTTTTAAGAGATAAAATGATTGTATTTAGTTGAATCACCACTCTGTTTATGTCCTTATGCTCCATGATCTGCTTGTCTAAAGGTTTCAGTGCCATCATCTTGGTCAGTTTGTTCTCATCACCGAGCTCTACAGCAACAGCTTGTTCAATCTAGTGTAAATTTAAAAAGAAAAAATATATGTCCCATAGCTTTTTGGAGTTTTGTTCTGTACTTCAACAAATTTCAGTTTCTACCTATACTTCAGATCTTCCTGAGATTTTAGTGCTTATTTTAATGTCAGTTAAAATATTGATATCGTATTTACTACAGCATTATAAATGCTGCATGTAGCCTTAAAGTTCAACTTAAAATAGAATTTTTGCCTGAGAAATAACATGCTCAGCTAGTAGTACCCATGAATAACTCTCACACTTTCTCTACAATACCATTATCACACTTGAACAGTATTTTTAAAAGACAATTCAAAATTAAACCAATTTTTAATCTTAATATTGAAACCCATCAATCATGCTGGCTGAATGACAAGAGGCCAGAGGGTGGTGATCAATGGCATAGAATCAAGTTGAAGGCCTGTGGCCAGTGTAGTTACAAAGGGATCAGTTCTGGGGCCAGTCTTGTTCAACATCTTCATCAATGACCTGGATGAGAGGACAAGAGTATACCCTCAGCAAGTTCCCTGATGACACCAAACTGGGAGAACTGGCTGATTCCACAGAAGGCTGTGCTGCCATTCAGCGGAATCTCAACCAGCTTGAGAGTTGGGCAGAGAGGAACCTCATGAGTTTCAACAAGGACAAGTGCAGAGTCCTGCACCTGGGGAGGAACAACTCCATGCACCAGTACAGGCTGGGGGTCGAACTGCTGAAGAGTAACTCTGCAGAGTTACCTGGGAGTCCTGATTGACAATAAATTATCCATGAGCCAGCAATGTGTCCTTGTGGCCAAGAGGGCCAATGGCATCCTGGGATGCATCGAGTGTAGCCAGCAGGTCAAGGGAGGTTCTGCTCCCCCTCTACTCTGCCCTGGTGAGGCCTTATCTGGAGTCCTGTGTCCAGTTCTGAGCTCCTCAGCTCAAGAGGGACAGAGAACTGCTGGAGAGAGTCCAGGGCAGAGTTACCAAGATGATCAGGGGAATGGAACACCTTACTTGTGAGCAAAGGCTGCACGAACTGGGGCTGTTTAGTCTGGAGGAGATTGAGGGAGGATCTGATTAATATTTACAAATATCTAAACGGTGGATGTCAGGAGGTTGGGGCACCCCTTTTTTCTATGGTAGCTAGCAACAGGACAAGGGGTAATGAGATGAAGCTGGAGCACAAAAAGTTCCACTTAAAAATAGAAAAACCCTATTTTACTGTGAGGGTGAGGGAGCCCTGGCACAGGCTGCCCAGAGGGGTTGGGGAGTCTCCTTCCTTGGAGGTCTTCAAGACCTGCCTGGACATGTTCCTGTGCGATCTGCTCTAGGTGGACCTGCTTCTGCAGGGAGGTTGGACTACATGATCTCTAAAGGGCCCTTTCAACCCTACCATTCTGTGATTCTATAAAGCTTATGAGTTATTGCTTTTATGTTCAATTATTTGGTGTATAGTCTAAAAACAAGGCTTTCACTTAACAGAAGGATCTACCAGATTACAAAGTATTGGTATAGAACACATCCTATGAGATTAAGAAACGTTAATGCTAAAATCTTACAACAATTAAAATAAAATACTCACCTGCTGCTGTTTATGATGTATGTAAGCAAATTTCCACAGGGGGATATCTTTAGCTATTGATAATATGATATTTACTGCTTTGTTTACAGCACTCTGAAAACAGCAAAGCGTTAATCTTGAGAACCCAGAGAGATTATAACAAGTAAGAGGGAAAAAAAAAAAAAAAAAAAAAAAAAAAGAGATCCTCCAAACATTACCAAAAATGGAAAAAAATATCTCTATTTTACAGGAAATGTTCTAATAAGCATGAAGTAGGATCACCAAAAACACATTTTGTAAGGGGAAAGAGTAGTACATAAAGCTTTATCATGAACTTTCTTGTTTTTGTGGTTTTCAAACAGGAACATAAGAGAGCTTTATGAACTTCATTATAGTACTGTTTCCCTTGAACTAGTTACAGACGCAGCTATTTATTGTTAACAGTACTAGTTTTCACATTCACATCAGAATATTTGAATACATTTTTCTGAATTTGTAATGATGTTTATAATCTATACAGGCAACTATAAAAATTATTATATAATTTCTATCTACATCATTTTTTAATTTTGTTTTGTGGTCGTATTTCTTACTGACAACACCATGAAGGCTGCAAATAAAATTTAAGAAAAAAATTCAACTATTGATTTGAATACTGTGAAATGAAAGGTCCACAAATCAACACCATAAACAATCAACACTTTGTAAATAATTTCAGACATCAGAGGAGACTGTAAGCACATGCATAAGAATTTTGCCAAATTAGTCAGAGTTTAAAGGAGTGTTCAACTTTTTCCACAGTTCTTGGTTTCAGACCAGTAATATTTTTCTTTATGAATCACTACTGCAGAATGCTGGTTTATGAATAATATTTTAAACTGATAAAATGCTTTATATTCTGAATGAGCTTAAGGAGACAAAGAAGTCAAACTAGGCTGTATCAATGGCATTCACTTTTATTACTGAATTCACTTTGAAATGTTTGCCCCTATATAGAGGCTTAGGCATATGAATTACTGATCTTTTAGGAGAACAGTTTCTTCTACTGATCTGCATAACAAACCTGATCAGTGGATTTGTGTCCTCAGCACACAATGACTTTATGAACTCAAGTAACTTTTAATCTTTCTTTTTCGTCCCTTTCAGTTCTTATACCACATGTATTATACTTTTAAGCAATGCATTTATAAATGTCTTAGCATAAATGACCGAGATGTACAATTATTTTGTTACCTGAATATCTTCAACACTCGGTCTCAGGACAACATTTGGAATAGCCAGTTGAATTTCAGCTTTGAACAAAGGAACCTTCTGTGTCTCTACAAACTTGTTCATTTGATATCTAGAGTCAACAACATGCAATCGATGTCTTAAGGACTCCAAAGAAATCTTCGTACCTAAATAAATAAAATATTTAAATGAGGTTATACTTTTTTTACCACAATAAGCTCAGGGGAAAAAAATCCCACATTTAAAATTCTAGATAAAAAAATAAACATATCTGAAAAAAACAGACTCACATCTGATCAAGGAGTCAGTATTCTTCTGACAAAGCTGTCCCATCAGATTATAGCAACTACAGGATACACACTCTTGGCAGCGTGTTTTTTGTTTTGTGTCAAGATGTGTACAGGCATATGACTCCTGAAGAGTTAAACGGAAATTCTTAGTAAAATAACCATATTATCCAGCATGTAAGTGAAATATCAAATATCTGACTACGTTATAAAAAGTTACTTTTTTCACACTGTAGAGGTCTTCTTACCTCCAGTGTTCTCCCAGCATCTGCTTTCAATCTGTGCTTAAGAACATCTACCAGTTCGTACACAGAGCATTCCACTTGCTGACTCAGCCTACAAAAACAACCTCACAGTCATCCACAGGGAATCAAACATAAGGAATACTTTTTACTGGTTTTCAGGCATAGTCCCAGTGTACTGTGAAGAACTGTATGTGCAGAGAAATATTTTTATACTTTTCAGTTTGTTCCTATTGCTTAGACATACAGAGAATGTAAGATGTTAAGATATGCAGACTATCAAGAAACCCATTTTTCAGCTTCTGTTATATCTTTTTTCAGCTGGAATTGATAATAATTATAGAAAAAAAAAGTTATTTTCAGTTATAGTTAATAAACAAGGCTTATCATGATTACACATAGAATCACAGAACGGTAGGGCTTGGAAGAGAGGTCTAGAGATCATCTATTACAAATCCCTTATTAAAGCAGGTCAATCTAGACCAGGTTGCATAGGAACACGTCCAGGTGCATTTTGAAATACTCCAGAGGAGGAAACTCCACAATCTATGAAATCAGAATCAGCAAAATAAAAACAAAAAATATTTTGCACAGTGAGCATAGACATCTTCTTTGGGGAAGAACTGAACAACTGTTCTGCTATAACCTGGAAAATAAGCATAGGCCAAAAAACTTCGCAGCACCAGGAGAATGGTAAGTCTTACATTAGCTAGTTAGCATTATAGAATCAATCAATTAATATGGAGATGAGAATTCAAGTCATCCATCTTCATTTTTCTTGATACTGTTTAGAATGCAGTAAGAAGGAAAATTTGAAATGCTAAACACTACGGGTGCAATCTTACATCTGCTGTATTCAAGACATTTGGGAGTTTCTCCCTGCCTCCTGAGACTCTCACTTTGCCTTAGACTAGAATTCTATTAAAATCAAATTTTAAGAAGCAAACTCTCTGTGCATTAAAAAGTAATAGATTAATAATCCCTCCCAAATATGGCCTTCAATCTATGCAATAAATAAACCTACCGAGATAGTTTGTGAGCAGTAGAGATAGCAAGCTTTTCTGTCTGTTCCAGGAAAAATAGCACATCTATAGGTTCATCTTCCGGTAAAGTTATCAAAGCAGTGTTTGACATATCCTCCAGAATTCTTTCAATTCTGCATTCCAGCGTATCTGCTGCTTCTTTGGCTACATAGTCCAATTCCCTCAGGGTACTATAAACATTCTGAATAACTAAGCAAGGAAAAGAAAATGAAAATAAATCATGTAAAATACAAATCCCTCAAATCTCTCCCTGGAATCAAAACACGATGGACCTACTTTACTTTAGAGTCCATTTAGAGAAACCATTTTATAATAAATAGTCCAACAGCCTTCAAAATAGCTCTTCTAACATTGCAATGAAGAGGATCAACAAAATACAATGGAAAACAAGAAAGATACAACTGCCCAAATCATTGTAATTAATTTATAAATGTAATGGCTAAATTATAGCCAAGATCACATACTCTGTAAACCACTGGATTTCTTCTTTCATGCATTTGACCAAATTTGCCATTGAAAGAGATGAATAGGTATGTTTACTAAATAAGGCAAAAATGACTCTTTCTGAAGAGCGTGAATAAATTCTTTCCCTGTTCTTCATACTTTCTTTGCAATAAAAAGGAAGAGATATGTCATCTGACACCATTTGTCTTTGTGATTACCAGGCAGCATCATTTCACCAATACTCTTTCTTACTGTGTGTAAAAAGAAATTACTGATATCTAAGATATAGCAGGTGGCCAAGATGTCCAGCTTCTCGTGTTTTAAGTGGAAACATCATTTATTCCTATTAGAAAATCAATGATTGAGTTTGTCTTTTTTATTGATTAAAATGGACAAATAATCCCATTAATTCCCATTATATATATGAATTAGGTAATCTCAAACTGATTTCTTCACCTTTTCTCCTGAATTTTAGTCTATAAGGCAAACAGGCTGCCACATGCCTACATGATGGAAACAAGGCACTTAAGACATTAAGCTCATGCATTGTGAGTTTAGCACATTGCTGGCAGGTCAGAGTTATTTTGTATACATTGAACCAATGGCTAATTTGTAGATGTCCAACATACATTCTAGGCATGCAAGTCTTTGCACATTCTCAAAAATATATGACTCAAGAAAAGCATTCTTTTCTAGAAGTGATTCCACTCCAGCTGCAGCTAGACGAAATATGAGGTAGAAATCTCCAAATACCATATATTCCTTACTAATTTGAACCCTGAATTTGAATATATGACTTTTAGGAAGTTCAGCAAAAGTTACAGAGATTCTTCTATGGAAAAGATAAGAAACGTTAGTAAAGCACTCTATGTTCATTTTCTTGTCTTGCATTCTTGTAGCAGTCAAGCTATTATTATCTACCTAAAGTGAAGAGGTCAGTCCACAAACATTTTTTCACCCAGATATAAAAACAGAATGCAGGCAGGTGTATTATGTATTCAAAAAGATCAGAAAAATACTGATGGGGAAAAAAGAAGTAAAAAATACATGATAATTTTTAAAGCAACAGCTTAAGCTCAGTAAATGAAAATGCATGCAATTAAAAAATGGAATTGCAACATGTGATGTAATAATATGATGCAATGTTCCTCACAGAAGTTTGCAAGACAGCTCAAAATCCAAGGCTCTACAGGCTTTCCCATCAATACAGCAGTATGGATCGCAGTCAAACATGACAAACTCAGTTACACAGCTGTAAATAAACTGATCTAGTGACTTCCACATACTCTCAGCAATTGAATTTGTAATGCCTCAATTGAGAGAGGTGGAGGTGAGCAAAATCAATCCCTTTACAACATGATTTTCCAAAAGTAGGGAGCCAGAAAGCCTCTTTCCTAAAAAAAAAAAAAAAAAGGGAGGAAAACAACAAGCAAACCAAAAGAGCAGTAACTATTGTATTATTTTTACATTTTTTTAAGCACCAGAGCATTTATTCCCTCACTGCACTCATCAACTCACTTGAATACGGTGATCCATAACAGTAGGATTAAAACATTCTAACAAATTTCAAGAAACTATCATTCTAAGGTGATTTTACTCTCACTTCATCACAAGAGTAAAAAAGGGTGGTTGTTTATGTAGGAGGACGTAGGAGTAATAAAGGAGCATCATCAGGGAAAAAAGAAGAGATATGCCTGGTAAAGTAAATGATTTAAGCAGGGCTGATCAAAGACAGCAGTCAAAAAGCCCTGGTTTGATCACCGCTGTTGAGTTGATGCAGGACACCATTTTCACCTTACTCATGCCTGACTGACTTACATAATCAGGAGGGAGGGATCTGGCATGGTTTTCCCTTGTATAAATGGAGTTCTCTTTCTAAAATTGATATGAAAATATCTAGCCAGTACCACCTATGAGCATCAACAGTTCACTTCTACTACATACATTTACTGATGTTCAAAGAAGTCCATGACAGCTGTATCAGGCCCGGAGTAAGGGCATCCTCAACTCGACCTATGAATGGTTTCATCAGTGGTTTCAGTATAACAGGAATCCCATTTAAATGCTCTTTGTAATCCTTTAATAGATTCTGGAGCCTACAAAATATTATCATGTTAAGAATATGCTTAATTCAGATATCTGAAATGTACAGAAATTTGGATACATTTTCAGTTAAGAAGATCTGCTAGTTCTGACATGTTTTAAAAATAAGAACTCTTTTCAGCTCTTGCTAGCTCAAACAATGCCTCTTTCTCCCCAGTGACTGCAGAACTAGAGTGGAGAAATTAGTACCTCCAGTAAATTGACCATGATAGATTTAGAGAAACTCTTCCAAAGAAAATCAATTACAGTAAAAAAATCCAGGAAATTAAAAACATGGAGGTTTTGTTCCTTTCTTCCTATCTCACAAGACACAGTATGAAATGACACTGCTTATAAGAAAAGCTAGATCAAAACCACTCATGACACCAAATCCCAAAGAGGCCAAATTCTGAATCAAGACTTACCAACACATTTCCATGAAAGTGGAGCTACAAAATGAAGCTGCACAAACAAAAATTAGAAGCAATTGCAACTCAGGTGTCAGATATACGAGTTCCTTATAAAATTGCTTTTGAAAAAGTAATAGCTGTATTCTGTGCTATTGTTACAAACCATAAGCTAAGATAACCTGCTCACAATACACACAGAAGTGTTTTTCCAGTGTTGCTTAAGCAAAAATTTACAGTCTCTGAATATTGCTTTTTTTGCCTGGGGAGCCAGTCTGAAGTCTTTTTTAGACTAGTTCCGATTACTTTTTTATTGCAAAGATTTTCTGTACTTTTTTGTTTTGTTTCTCTTGGATGGCAGAAGTTGGGGCTGTTGCTCCTTAGAGGACTACCACATAGAGTTTGTGTTGCACATCAGAAACTTGAGGTTAGTTTGTTCTAAGCCACAAATAATTAATAAGAAATGCTGTATTATAAGAGTGAAAGACTTAAAGATTTAACAGTAGAAAAAGAGAGAAGGAGCTAATTGCAAGAGTTTATGAAAGTCTTTGAAATTTGTCCAGTTTATCCACTGTATTTAAAAACTACCTAAAGAACACTTCTCACAAAGGATTACTTTTTTAAAGCCTAATAATTAGAAACCCTGAGAATAAAAAGAACTCTTTCATCAGAGAATTGGACTGTTACATGAAACTGAAAGAAATTATTTAAAATCAAGAAAAGTTACTCAACACAAGAGTGTAAATTATAACGTCAGTGATGTATTACCTATACAAATGTTTGGCTTGTGCCTAAATCAAGTGGCCAATTCCACATTGGTTTTCCAACAGAAAAAGAAAAAAAAAGGCTTTTGATGTCAAGTGTGATATTTTAGAGTGTAAACTCTATGTTATAACGTGTAGATGTTTTGGCAGTACTTAGGAGCCCCACTTACAGATTTGTTGTAGCAGTAATAAAAGTATGTAGGTGTTTTCTAGTAATGAGATATTCATGGGGACACGAACAACTGCATTTTATCAATATTACTGGGGAAATGCAGGGGAAAGCAATTAAATTTCAATTAAACTGCAGCAAAGATTTTAAAATATATTCAAAGCATATGTAACAGACTCAAAGCTTGAGATTTCCATTTGCAGATACGAAACAAATCCAAAAGGTGTTTACTCACTCCATTTTATGTCTTTTAATTTGTTCTTCATCTGCACACAAGCCAAGGACAACATCTGGAACTTCCAAATGCATTTTTTTCAGGTATTTTGTTTCATAAAGTACTTCTAGTACCATTGGGTCCAAGTTTACAAGTAATTCCTTCATGTAGTAACACAGTGGTAAAAAAAAAAGAGAAATAGAAAATAAGGCACTACTTTGGTACATAGAACAAGCTATAAATGACTAGTGAAGGTTTTTTAAATGGATATCTATGTTTCTACACAAATCTTCATCCTCCTCTACAAATATCTGGATTTTCCAAATTACTGATCAACCAGTATCTTACAGATTTCAGTCTCCTATGACTCCTTTGCTGTGTCCTAACCACAAGGCTCCTATGACTTCCTAAGTTTAAGTTCTGCAGCTGGACTCCGTGGAAGCTAATTTACCTTTTCATCTCAGTTTCTCCATTGGCAGACAAGAGAGAAATGTTATGAAGGTTAATCTCAGTACAATTTTTGTGGCATTAAATGCTATTAAGATGCTAAATACATTTGAAACTAGATCCTATTTGTGGAATCATTACTTTAAAAAATACTATATTTTAACCCTAATTTCACTGCACTACAGCAGAAAATACAATAACGGTGAAATAAAAATGCTAAGGTTTTCTGTCTCAGTAAACAGTTTTGAAAGCAAATTAATGAATGATTGTGATAACACAGTGATGTTGACCACTATCAAAGAGACTGTTGACCTAAGTAAAAATTCCTTCCTTGACTAAAATTTTGATTAACATAGAGAACCAAACATGAAAAAATATCTAAAAATATGTAGATAAGTCAACAAAAGGTATGCATTTGCTGGATACCACCTCTTATGCTCTGAATGAGGCAGGAGCCTTACGAAGAAGCGACGTGATGAAGTTTGTACCATTAATGCACAACAAAAAAAAGAAAAAAATACACCAATTAGTTCATTTTTTAACCCTATTAAGGTTATTTGAATGCCACACTTATCTATCTATGATATGATTGAAGTGATAGTATAATAAACAATGCCACAGTGATACAAAGAATAAATACTATTTACCTCGGTTTGTGGGTGTCTGACAAGTAAAGAAGCACACAGAGCATTTCTAGCCCGGTCAGCAAACCTGCACCATGCTCTATGATAAATAAGTTCAAATTCCAAAAGAACTGCAGCCATTTGATTGTAGCTTTTAATAACCTTTTTCATTTCCAGTGTCTCCAATTCAAGGCAAAAAAAAAGGAAAAAAAGACAAGCAAAGTCAATTTATTGAGTCAAACATAGTAGAAATGTCCTCCAACACATTTTTTCTCACCACCAGAAGGCAAACCAAACAAACAGAAAGGTTTAGGTTATGCTGTTTTAGAGACAAGGTAAGACACAGAAGGAAAAAAAGACAAGCAAGAATTCAATTTTTAAGAAGTATTTAACTGCTCTAAAAATATAAGTCTTCCTGATTTTTCTTCCCAATCTTGCCCATAAAATAAAAGACTATACTGTGATCTATACCAGGCATTGATGTCCCACTGAGAAAACAAAAAGATTATATTCTTTCATGAAGTGTGGCTAGTGATTGAGGTTAAATATCTCAGTCCTCTTCACTACAGAGCATAGCAGACAGAAAGCTCTAAGCTTAGGTACATGGTGAGCAATGCTGCTAACAGGATTAACATAAATCAAGCCCTAGATGATGCAAAAACATCAGCCCAAGTCATCAGTTTAACATCCGAAGAGAAGTAACAGTCCTTAGACACAGACTACTAACGCTACAAAAAGAAATTCAAATCCTAGAGCTAACAGGAAAACCTATCCTGTTGGATGAACTTGAACCCAAGTTGCTAGAAAAGTGAGCTTAAAAATAAAAGTGAGTAAAAAAATAAATCAGGTGTCTGTTAATAACATGCTTGAAAGCTTAGCACAATCCTGCTCTGCTAATTTCCAACCTTCAAAAGTGTGGTTTTCTTTTTAAGGAATGTCATTGGATGGTCAATTTTTCTGTATAACTGCTGAGCCCACATAATCTTTCCTGTTACCTAAAACACAGAAGACAGGAGGTTATATTTCCACTAACTTAGAAATAGAAAAGAAGCAAAGTTTTGGTTTTTTTCTCTCATTTGTTTCATTCTTACTGGTGGTACATTACGTGGTATAGGTGGGTTTTCTTTTTGGTTCTGGTAGAGTTTCCGAACGAACTCTAAGTCTTGGCTATACTGCTGAAGGACAATGTTATACTTCTCATTAAGATCGATGTGATTTTCTCCTATTTGTTCAAGCTTCATCAGAAGTCCCAGCATCTGTTCAGTCTAAAAAGAAGGAAGGAGCATTTACTCCAGAAGATGTTAATAGTTCAGAAAATTGCTGCTTCTAAATGGTTGGGGTCTTTTTTAATTTATGAGTTACATAAGTTTGTAAGCTATTTTCTGAGAAACACAGAAAAGTCTATCCAGACAAGTCAGTGAGTTTTGCTTCTGTGTTTTGTTCCATACAGAATATATTTGCCATGGTATGAACCCAGACACTGCTTCCACTGTGATATACAGGGTTGGTTTTTTGTTTTTTTTTCTGACTCTCAAATCAGAGTTTTTTCTGCAAATAGTTGTGGTAGAACACCTACACCTTGACTCATATTTTGTTAACAGCTGATATCACAATCAGGGTCAGAATCAATGAAGAGTGTTGACATTAAGGTATCAGCAGATATTATTTCCCTACTCCTGCCAGCCCAACAGGAATAACAGAAATGCAACAGGAAGCAACAAGACAGAAAAAAGGAAAAAAGGAAAAATCAAGCTATAAAACTGGTAAGGAAAGGCAGAACAAAAAACTGGCAGCAAGTAGCAATGAACATTATCTTCCAGCATTTCTGCAAACAATTTTCAGAACACTTTTAACAGGCTTGATATCCTCCAACATTATCCCAAGCAGCCACTAGCACAGTACAGAACACTGGCATTAATGAAGGATTTCAGCAGGAGATGCAAATACTCAGCCTTTCTAAGCACCAGAACAAGTAGTTTGCATTTGTAAAATTACTTACAGTTACAGTCTTCTGAAACCAGGTATCCACGGATTCTTGTATGGATTCATACAATGTTGCAATTTGGCTCTTAAAGTCAAGGTAATCTTTTTCAAACTAGAAAAGGGTAAAAGGAAAAAAAAAGTCACCTATGTTGTTGCTTCCATTTCATACGTAATTCTTTCCTTGAAGTCTCTTGGGAATTTGCTTTTTCTGCCCAGTGTATGTGTTCAGCACTGAATTAAAGAGAACAGGGACAACACCAGTAACAGACATTTACATTTTAAGCAAAGCAAACATAAAAAGGTTATATGAAGCCTCATCTTCACGAACACAAAGGAGCACAGAGGAACAAGGGTAGGCAGAAAAAAAAGCTCATCATCTAATCAGAGAGAACAGAGCACACTCTACAAGCTACTCCCAGCACAGACACAGGAGAACACTCAGCTCACTGCTGAGATATGAAACCCATCTAGATAAGTAAACTGGCAGGCTCTCTAGAGTGCCCTAAAGACCAAGGGCGGTTATTGTGTAGGAGATAAGGAACTTATTACAGTTTACGGGGGGAAGAGCATTTTGGGCCTGCATAAAACATTGCAGGAGCTGGGTAAGAAACAAAGGGAGGGATCAGCATAGTTAGGGAAGAAATAGAGAGGAAAATAGATGTATGACAGGATAAATGGAGTCAGTCACATGTAAACAGGTCACTGATCAGTACACTTGTCTGGACATGCCCTGCACCTAATCAACAGTCTGTCTTCTTACTTACTGTCATTGCTAATTATTTTCCTGGGAGAAAAGGCTCTCTCTTTTGTGCATATAAGTGTGTATGTGAGTTTATGTACCAGTAACAAGAATCTTAAAGGAGTCTTATAAGTAAGATGGGTAGAGACTTTTGACCAAGGCCTGTGAAAGGCATAGAACTGAGTGATTGTCAGACAGATGCTGAATGCACATACCTCTTTTTTTCTGTGATCCAGAACATCATACTCTTTGGACATAGCATTTGTAGCAATGCTCTGGTAATGAGTGCTGATCTCTTCAATACCTTCTATTTTTATATGCTGGAGCTTTAAAAGGCTTTCCATAATATTGCTCATATCTAAAATCTTCTCCAAACGTTTACAGAATGTATCAAATTTTCCAAATATATAGTTTTCACTAACAATAAAAAGCAACAGAGAGACTGTTAAGTCAACCTATTTGTAATAGATTTTTTTCTCTTTAACCCACATGTGTAACTGCCACCAAGTTTCAAATTTAAAAATCTATGCTGTAATAATTTCAAATCAAGTAAAGAAAATATTAAGTAATGGCTATAAACCAGAAAATGCTTAATCATCATACATGTAAACTTTACCCCATTTCACAGGAGTTACTTTTTTAAATAAAACATTTGCGGAGGAGATCAAAATGTAAATGCACAACAGTGAGAAATGCACCAGGCTTTACGTGTCTATACAGGTGGAACTCCCTTTGGTGTTGGGATAACCCATCCCAAAGCTGAGTGATTCCCCTGGAGCCTTTTTGTTTATGTTCATTACTCAAATCTGTTGATATTTCAGACCATACATAAACACATGCATTAAATTAACACATGCATAAATCCTCTTGGACATCTGCTAAATCAGTAAGTGACTGTCAAAACCCTGTTCACTGGTTTATTCCTGAGTAATTAAAAAAAACAAACAACACTTTGTAAGATCCTGTTCTGATTATAACAAATACTACATTTTAATTGAGTTTCCAGTTTTTCTGCTAGCCAGCAGATATGATCCCTCATTTATAAATTGTATAACTGAATATGATCCAATCTTGGAGTGATTCATATACCTGAAATCAAATTGACTGTCACTTGGATTTTCCTTTAGCTCCTCCCGAATTCTCTGGAAGGATATTTTGTACTCTTCTTTGAGGGAAATGCATTGTTGTATCCTCTTTAGCAATTCTTGCCTGAGGAAGCAAGCACAAGAAGACAGGAAGTCATCTTCAGAAAGTCTTAGAAAGAGTATAAATAAAAATAGAACACAGATATGCAACTTTGCAAAACGAGAACACAAAAGTATACATTACCTGAAAAACATTCAAAATATGATGATTACAGTAAAATAATTTTGTTTAAATCTGTTATCTAGATTGGCTATCTCTACTTTAGGTTTTATTGTCATCACTTTCACAGCATCGTCCAAAAAGGACTTACAGCCAGTAAACCCTGGCTACTGAATGCCTGCAGTTTGGCTATTTCTCAATTTCCATAAACTGGGTATTGCCAATGTTTTTCTTTGCTTCTTTACTTGTCTTTTCTAAGCAGACAAGACGAGAGACGTATTTTTCCAGACTACAGTAAGTGTGAGGAAAATCTGTAAAAGGATACACCAGGGAGATTCTGGTTCCTAAGGCCAAAGATAGCTACATCACATACACAGTTGTTCATTAGCCCTGAGGTACTACTATACATGAGATACATAGATGAGGCATGGAAATTAGCTGTAAGCCATTTACTCAACAGCGTTGCTCCACTTTGGCATTGCCAAGGGTCCTTTAGAGATCATCTGGTCCAACCCTGCTGCAGAGGCAGGTCCATCTAGCCCTCTCTGTGGCTTTCCCCCTTCTGTTCTGCATTAAAATAATTGACTTGTTCTTATAGCATGTGTTCTTCCCAGCTATCTCCACTTCTTATCCTTCAGATACACCGGTTCTGCCAGTGATGTCTGCATTCTCCACCCACTTGTTAAGTTTCATAAAAACATTTGTGCTTCTATTTATGCTGTATGTTGTGCTTGAGAGCAGCTCCTTGCAAGCAGCCATGGAGCAGCTAATTCATGTCTTCCTTGAAACATCTTGTTTAGGCCTCTTGGCAGTGATGCCTACAAAACATCCAAGGGCATTAGAAGACTTGTTGAAAACACTATCATTCCAGGTTACCAAACTGCATGACTGCTGTTTTTTATCCATCCCTCTTTCCTTCTCCCCTCTCACTATTCACCTCTTATGTTTCAGATTGCAAGCTCTTCTTAGGTTTTAGATTATAAGCTCCTTAGAGCCGTGACAAACTTTAGTTCATTTTCTGTATAGTGCTTATAATTTGCTGAAAACTAGGGGCCCTTGTTATACTAAGAGCTGTAACAACAACAATAGAAAAGAACAAAACTAGTCTTAGACACGTCTAACTAGCAAACTTTTAAATTTAAGGCTCCTCAGTGGCACCATTTATACACTTCTCATGTGTTTCCTCATAGAGCATTCTCCACTGAAAATACAAGTCTGACTCCCATCCTACCAATCATTCACACCCCTTGCTCCAAACAGAGTACAAATGAATTGTGATTCTGGTTTCGTTATACATTGTCCCTTTCCTCAAACTGACTTTCCTGTTCACTAACAGTAAAATATAAACCTCAGATGGAACTTTGCCAGTCTGTCCTTGGAGCTTCTTCATAAAGAACCTTAGCTCCCAGTTCTAATTGTTCAAGTGTGTTTTGGTCTGAAAAAAAGCCATGGGGATAAAATACCAAGTGTTGTCCACTGATACACGTTACATGCTTTTCAATAACTTTTCTTTTTCACAGCACATAGTAAGGCTATTTTTTGCAAAATACTTAGTTCTACACAAAAGGAATAGTCACAAGTTTAAAATTAATTAGGGGATCAGTGTCTGGTACAAGGTACAAGTGTGTGGTACAAGGACAACGGGCTGCTTTAATTTACCTATGTGAGTTGATCTAGGTGAACTTGATTCTGCAGGGGGGTTGGACTACATGCTCTCTGAAGGTCCCTTCCAACCCTACCATTCTATGATTCTATGAAAACGAGTCTATAATTTTACTTATAATGTTAAAAAAAGAAGATTAAACTATTTAAATTCTATCACCTGTCCAGATCCCAGATTTTTGTAACACCTTCACATAGATATGTCTTGCATGTGTTAATCATTTGATTAGTGATTTTAAGAAGAAGAGATGTCATGTGCTCTGATGCGTTGTAGTGTGGTGATGTACAGTAGATCATATAGACAGTATTCATTAAACTGGGTACATGTTCCATCATTGTTACCTACAACAGCAAAAACGGGAAAGTCAGCAATTCAAATTCCTCAAAAATTAACACAACAGAAAATGCAACAGCTCTGAGAATACATTTGCCTTTGGATAAACACATTTTTTATCATAATACATTGTTCTTGTATACACCTCATTACGAACTTGACCATGCAATTCATTTGTGGGGACCTAACACACCACAACCAAGAGAAAAAAATGAGGAATGAGCAATGAATAAATGAATAGGTCTTCTTCCAGAGTTGGATTTTCTGGAGGAAAAACAGAGGCTATACTCTTTTTCGCATCCATTATATGAAGGGGCTGTAGTTTGCTTTGCAATGGAGTATGCTATCTGAGGAAGTCACACACTGCTACAGAAAGAAGGGTTGTCCTGCTGTAGGAAGGAGAAAGAAGAAAGATTGTCTTTGCTCATTTTGCCTGTACAGAAAAGAAATCCAGAAGGGGGAAGTGAGGCAACAATAATCTCTCTCTTGCTGAGGATACTAACTACAGACTCTTCTGCCTCACAGAGAGATTCCACCAAAATGCATGCAAGCCAGATACACTGAGTACCCTGAACAAGAGACAGTGATTAGTCTAGAAAACAATAAAATAGTATGGCATATAAAAGCCAAGTCCAATGTGACAGAATGCTGAACATTTGCAGAAGAAAACTATCATAAAATGGCACAATGGATTCAAATAGGTTTCCAATTTTGAAAACAACATTTAGAAAAACCGTAAACAGCTGGATTATGTGTAAATCTTCTGAACCATGTAAGCTTGGAAAGTTTTGCCTTGCAGTTTTATCTTCAAAATTTATGCTTCACTTAAAAAATAAAAATTTGAGTCCCACGTGGTTATGAAAATATTGTGTCGTTTTAACCAGAATGACATTAAATAAGTGCTATCTGCACGAGAAGCAGCTTTAACCTGTTAAATAAGTAGAAGCTGTCCAGTTTCAGTTGAAGTGAAGGTTTAAGATAATTTTATGACATTTGCATCAAAACAATCATTAATAACTGTTAACGGAAGCAAGGAGACAGGAAGAGATACAACATGTAAGGCCCAGGCTCACAAAGACAATTCCATTGGCTATCAACTTTGGAAAAATATCATCTTCTGCTTATTTTTCTCATGTTCTTCAATTATTTCTGGAATGACAACTGTCACCTACACAAAAAGTGGTATCCTCTCTGGCTTATTAAAAATCCGTAAACTCAACTCACTAATGCCAAAGGAGTTAAGCTGTACACTAATCACCAAGCATAACAGTCATACACTGAAAGAAGACGTATCTTTCTTTCGGCAGCAAAAGTCTTTCCTCTCTTTTCTAAATTTCACATTAAGTGCCTTCAGAGTACTACTTACAGGTGAGGCTTTGGCAAGTAGACCAAAATATTTATCCAAAATATATAAATATTTCACATTGTCTTTAGCTTCATTGGCAGCAATTGTTATTTTACCATCCTGAAAGGAGGGGGAAAAAAAGAAATAGAATTAACACTATTAAAATCTATTGAACAAGTTCTTGCTCTTTTATAAGGTATGCTACCACAAGACTATGATTTTATCTTGCAAACATTTTGTCACAGAAGTTCTCTCAAATAAGCCATTTCTTCTTTACATAACAACCAACTGCTTTTACAAGCAAAACCTGGTAAGATCCTTGGCAATCAGCAACATTTTGTACGTCATTTAGAGTAACTCCTTACTTAGAGCCCCCAGACGTTTCATTCCTGGTGGAAGTACAATAGCGTGGTTTTGATAAACCAAGTTACATTCTAGAATTGTTTTAGCATGGTACCCATTCTACTGAACTTAGACAAGATCCCTGAAATGTATCAGGCTGCTTCACATCATTTTTTATTATACATTTTTTAGGGAAAATGAGTTCACAACTAGTGTCTGTATATCCTTCTGTTCATGATAGATGGAACTAATCAGTACTTTGGAGGCAATTCTGTATCAAGAAAGAAATCTAGTTCATCGTCCTTGGCTTGCACAGACACTCTCATGCAAATTCCATTTATCATAAAAGTCTGCAGATATGTTACACATAAAATCAAATTCTCAGTAAGGTAACACTGTTTTCCTGGTCTGTTTTCAAAACAGCAGACCACCTGCCTAAGTGCTAGAAGATGTACATATTGGTGTTTGGGGTGGGGTGGGCAAGGGCAGGGGTGAGTGGTCTGGTTGGCTGAACATGATCTACAGCTTATTTTCTCTCTTGCCTCCAATTCTGACTGATAAGTTTACATTACAGGTATCCACTTATCTGAAGTAGCAGTTACACTACCAAAAAAAACCCCATCTGTCAATAATCCTAAAAGCAATATGACGAACTTTCAGACATCTCTACAGTTGGCCTGCACAGGGTATAGCTGGAGAGAGACAGAAAAACGCTGTATTGCTGCATTGCTTTACTTTTGCACAACCATTCTGCCCACCATATTAATGAAAGACACGTTACAGTAGCATTTACTTCAAGTTATCTACTTAACTTCAGAATCATCAGTGTCATATGTTTCAACACACAGAAATAATAAACCACAATACAAAACCAGCATAAAACACTCAAAACTATGTTCAATTCTGTGTGTATTACAAATACAGTACTGTACTCAATTAAAACTTTTATTTAAACATATTAATTACCAGCTCTTTCCACTGCTTTAATGTCTTTGATCTCGCCACTTGAAGAATACTTATAATTTTCTTTACTTTTGAACTCTTGATCTCATCTAAAAGACTTTGAAGAAAGAAAAATAGTTAATACTTCGTTTAGAGTGAAAGTTTACATTTATTTTTTAAAAGCTTTTTTTTTAACTCTTGAGAAATAATGCAGGGATTTAACCTGTTAAACGACGACATTCTTGTCTTCCAATATTCCAGCTCTGCAGATGGACCAGTGTCATCAACTTCTCTTCTTATTTGTTCACTCTCCACTAAAATTTGTCTGATCTGTTTGATCCAAATCATGACCACCTCTTCAAGTTTTTCAGTGACCTCTGTGTTACTGCCTTCATAATCACAGAATGGGACAGTCTCATGAGAACCAAGAAATAAACACAGATTTTTAACTACAGAAGTGAAATGTCCCTGTCAAACATAAACTGAGACTCTACATAAGTCAAGTGTATTCAAATCACTGACCAACAGGAGAATATTAGGGCTGTAGCAAGATGCACACATAAATAACTTGTATCTACCTACTCTGTTACTATCGCATGTCTTTTACAATGGAAACAAAAATACACTGAGTTCATAAGAAAAAAAAATACAGCAATGTGATTTTGGCAGAATCATATTTCAGAAGTCCAAGGAGTCCATTAACCATTATGTGTATATTTTTCTGCTTGTATTTCATAGGTAAAGGTTTAACTGCACCTGTCTCTCCTTCTGCCACTGCAGCCCATTCCATATTAAAAGCCTCATATACCAGACACCATTACTAACATTCAAAAAAACCCTCCTATAATTTATGAGTATATCATTTAGATTACTGCAGCAGTTGAAAGAGTCCAGTTCACTTGGTGCATTATACTGAGGATTTGTGGAGCTTGCAGTACTAAACAGATTCAAAGAACCCATTCAGCTATATAATATTATTGCCTCATCTTAAAAGTCATCTTCTGTGGAAGCTGTTCTGACATAGCCTCACGTAGGGTTGAGAGGGATTGCTGAAGCATTGACTGATTTGGCATTATTTCACTCTGAAAACTCACGTGATGATAAGAAATGGTGGACACTACTGTTGAAAGAGACATAACTTTTCTTACATATATGTAAATATATATATATATATACATATATGTATATATATATATTTATAAACATATCTTGGTTTGACTCACAGCCCTCAGAATCAGACAATATTGGATAGGATTTCCCCAGTATAAAAAAAAAGTGAATAGTAACCACACTAATAGATGGCTTCACTCAGCATCTATTTTGCCAGCAAACTAGGAGGAACACAGGCCACTGTGTACACCAAGTGAGTAATACTTTAAGGTCTAGGAATTGAAAGATGGGCAAATGACTGATGTTTTTATGATCAAACAGTCAGAAACCTGGCAAGAGTAAGCAGAAGAAAGTATATAGCTAAGGGAAGAAGAATGAATGATTCAAATTAAATTTACTAATGCCATTTATTTTAGAAACAGCAACATCGTGTTCCCTTTGTCGCAGCAATTTCTCACCTGCAGTTATGTAGTCAGATGGGTTCTGTAAGTTGCTGACATAAATATCAATATCCACTTTTGTGAGCTGAATTTTATCTTCTATGTTCTGTCTTGATGATGACAACACATCCACAAATTTATCCACTGAATACAGAAAGTCTTGTACCTGGCTATTCCTCAAGCCTTCTTTCACAGCTCCCCAGTTCTGATTATTTTATGATTAAAAAAAAAAGAAGTAAAATGAGGGTCACATTTTCTTTTGTTTTTTCATTAGAAAGGTATTTTTTATTCATGGCAATATATAAAGATTTATCTGCTGGATAATATCAGCGTCTCTTCTCATTTGTTCACTCTTCACCAAAAAATGTCTGATCTGTTTGATACAAATCATGACCACTTCTTCAAGTTTCTCAGTGACCACTGTGTTAAAAATATACTCATCTGTACAATAATATGAATACTTTTAAAGTGTGCATTGACCTAACTATTCTGTTGAACAAGAAGAGACAAGCAGAAGGCTCCTAAGAAATAAAATTGTCTCCTTGCTCTCACAGTCTTCACACTGATTCATTTTTTTTTTTAATGTATGGTTTGGCTCTCTTGGAACAGAGAAAATAGATTCTAATCTCCTGCATGCTTCTGGGTGAGAGAAAATGGTAACATGGTAACAGCATATGACCATGAGTCTCAACAGACGCTGAGCTTCATTTTATATCCTGCCTCTGAAGACATACTTCTGGAGGCAACAGAACCAACTGTGTTGCTTTATGAGTGCCATGAAACAAGGACAATTCAAAAATGCTGAATACAGTGACACAATGCTTGCTGACTAGGCTCTAGAGTAAAATCATGGACTGATCCCTTGCACTACCAGAAGGATTTGACACTTCTTTCAATCCAGACTTAAACTAGTTTTAACTAGGTCATCACAGTTTTACCTTAGTATGGTTGCTATGTTATGTTCTCCATTGTCATAAGCAATGTAGCTGGTGCTATTGCTTGAAAATAAATAATACCTATATAAATTTCAAACACTTATATACAAATTGAATGATTCCCACAAAGGCTTATATTAGACTTGAATCTTTTTTGAACCCTCTGTATTACGTTCCAATGTTGCACAAACAGGCATGCAGCAGCCACTTGATTTAATTCCACACATTCTTGAGAAAAAAGACTAGATTTTTAATTACCTGCTGAGATTTGAGTGCTGGTACCATGACTTGAGACAAGAAAAATTCTAGACCCTGAAGGATATTTCCATTCATACAATCAAATACACCAAAATTCACCTCCTTCAGGAAGAAACAAAAATTATCAGAGTGCACATTAATTTCTTCAACATTATGCTACTTGAGGGAAATGTAGACATGTGCAAACATATGTACAGTCCATAAGTACGTAAATTCCATGAGGACATTGCTGCCCTGCTACTGAGTTTGGACTGGACATAGACTAAAATTCAACCAGACATTCCAAGTCATGCCCTTAAGTTAGAGTCATTCAAAGAGTCAGTCCCATATTGTAGTAACAGTTCAGCAAACAACTAAAATTAACCATTCAACATCAATGCATTAATTCATCTTAAAACAACTATATGTCTATATTTGTATTTCACAGAACAGCTTTCACCTACCATAAATGCCTACAGTATGACAACTAATGTATCAAGCAAGAAATTACTCTTCAGTTGCACAGTTCTCTTCAGTTCATTGTTGGTGATCTTAACACTCAGGAAGCATTTCTTTACTGAGAGAGTGGTCAAAAACTGGAATAGACTTCCTAGGGAAGTGGTCAATGGACCAAGTCCATCAGTGTTTAACAGGTATTTGGACAACATCCTTAATAACATGCTTAAGTTTTGGTCAGTCCTGAAGTGGTCAGGCAGTTGGACTAGATGCTCACTGTAGGTCCCTTCCAACTGAAATATTCTATTCTAGTCTATTCTAGCTGAAGTGAAGCAAGAAGCAGTGAATTGCTGAAGCTGAGGACAGGGAGAGCCAGTACTGGTGAGTCACATTTTACTACAGGTCATAAAGCATAAATTGGAAGAACTGAAGGACTGCTTCTATTCACAATGCTATCTGCTTGTGGACTGGTAGGCTTTTCTGCTACTGGCATTTTGCCTACAAATATATACATCCTGAACATGGACCGTGTGCTTTCTACGACCAATAGTAACAAGCCTTTTCTCCTCTGTGTCTGCCTTTTGTTAGCAGAGAGGGAGTTTCCTTCTGAACTCTGAACTGCACAAACATACCCTGATTTTGTCTTCATCATAACTAATGCTTCATTGATATGGGGGAAAGCATACTGCCCTGAAAGCTTCTACTAGCTTTCACCTGTGCAATGACAGCAATCACAGATTGGTTTAGGAACAGCAATTACAAATGATTTTTTTTGTAGAGGTGTTGATATTCTTGGCTATCTTGATTATTAATTTAACTAATGTTTTTTCTTGCTAGTTCCCCACTTGCATGCAAAAGAAGAGTATTTAAGACATTAGTTGCTATGCATGAGTGGAATACTATGTCCTAACAATATTACAGTATTACAATCTATTGCTATTAGAAGAGGCTAGGAAATCCTTTCTCAAAAAACAAAGGAATTGTGGATGACAACTAAGTCATAATTCTGCTTGAAGAAGTGCTTACAAGGAAGACTAGGTTTCCTTGCATGTCTCAACGTGTTCCCCAAGTGGCAATGCCCACAAGGTTGTTAACAAGGAAATCCTCCCAAACAACTTTCTTCTGTAAAAGGGTGTGCTAACAAATTAGAAGAAAGAAAAGACAGAAGGGTAATGAAGAAGTGAACTGACCTCTATTTTTCCCCTTCAAATGCTTTTAACAATGCCACTTGCATATGACATATGGGAGAGGACAGGGGAAAAATGTCTTTCAAGGCCTCTAAATCTCTGAGACATGGTTTACACACAAGCTGATTAATTTCAAGAACACTGAAGATTTAGCTCTTCTTCTTGAGAAATAAGGACAACTATATGTATTTCTAGGAGGTTCTCAGGCTCTCCTTCCAAATGTTCCTACACAGCTCTTCAGGATAAAACAAAATTTGCCAAACCAGGCTGAACCTGAGCTCCATGCCTCATCAGTGTGAAGACTGGCTGACTGAAAATTAGGGCATGTTTTACTTTCCATACCATCTAAAAATATTGCCTCATACAAGGAATGAAATTTAATGTCATCTACATGACAGCCCCTGACAAAAGAAGGTTATCACAAGAGAAACACAGAGAGGAGGCACAAAGCACACTAACCGAAGAGTTTGGACTACCATTCTGACAGATTCCCACTTAGGCAGTGCAGCAGGACCAACAGAGAAGAAGAAGGAGAAGCCTAGAAATTACTTTTGCATCTCTAGATGGGGTATTTTTAAAAATATTGTGATAAAGCAAGTGACTGACAGAAACCGAAATACTAATTTCCATGAGTGTAGCTCAAGAACAAACTTACTACTGCTTTGGCCTGCTCAAATGGAACACATTAACCTATTAGTGATGAAGGAGGAAATGTGTACAGCATAAAAATGAGTGCATTTATATTTTTAAAACACTATTTCAGGTTTATTACATTTTTTCTTTAATGTCTATTCTTAGATGTTATTATCTGGATCATCAAAAATTTCCCAAGAACATGAGTATCTCTGAAAGGCTGTTACAGTACTTTTCTTACATAAAACTAAGGCCATTAAGGGCAGGAAAACCTTACTTTAGCTAGTTTAAGTATAATCTTTAAAAGCTTAACGGGTTCAGTCAAGTGCAGCAATGTTTCCATAATTTAGGCTCATTATTTAAACAAAATCTCCTGGTTTAGGTTGTTATTCCCTATTGCCATTAACATTTATAATTTAATTATTTATTAATAACAAATTTTTATTAATTAAAATCTTGGGTTTAATAACATTGCAGCAGCTACTTTCCATGTCATTAGAATATTACTTTATAACAAAAACTTATTCAGAAATAAAAAACCTTATGTTAAACAAAGGTGGGCACTCTCCACCTTTTCTGACTGCAGTTGCATGAATAAAGGTCTAAGAAAATATTAAGTACACTGTGAACACTGTATGATTTTGGTCTGACCTGGGAAACATTTGATGCAGTTATAACTTTATCTGATGTCCTTAGGAAAAACGCACAAGTTCCTGTAAAGCCCTGCAAAAAGGACAAAATTCATACGGTTAAAAATAATATATGTGTACAGCAAAAGTAATTTCCTTAATGACTTAAAAATGTGCTGAAAACAAAACTGGAAACAATTACTCCAGAAGGTAATGAACTATTTGTACGATACTTGACATATCATTTCTTCTCCATTTGACATGAGAATGTAAAAAATATCCTTCTGGACAGACCAGTCCAGTATCACATCTCCACGATGAAAATGCAGTTCAGGGAAAGCTTGTAAGCTAGGCTGCAACCTGGACTATATTCCTCTTGTATTCCCTGACTACCTGCAACTGTTGTATGAGAGCTGTTAGAGGACATATTCTTGTGTAGCTGCTTTGCTATCCATTTATGGACCTCTCCATGAGATTGCCCAATTCCTTTCTGAACCCGAAACATAAATTCACTGAAAAAACCTAAATATACCCTCAGCTTTCAAATATTTAAAGTATGCTTGACAAATATTTAGATCAGAATGGATCATCTTAGAAAGATATTTCTTTAAAAAAAAAAAAATGAAGTTAAAGGTTGCTAAAGTTTCTGACCCAAATACTTTTTAACAGGTGTTTTCATCTTTACAGTGGATTGAAGTTACTTAAGTTTCCAATCAGTTCTGCAACAATGCTTATTGGTCTAATTTGCAGAGGAATGAATTTCACTTTTCTGAAAGCAATAAAGAATTCTTTAGCTATGTCTTTTCCAACATTGCTATGTTAATATAAGCTCATTGGGGGGTGGGGGGAAAGACATGACAGTGCCTTAGTCCAAGAAAATTGTATATGGCACACAAGATTCCCCTCCAAAAAAGAGCTGGAAAGAAAGAAAAGTAATCAAAAATCTTAATGACTACTCTGAATACACTGCTGAATAATGTTTACACATTACAGTGAGGAGGTTGTTATAAGAATTTTACTGGAATAAAGGAATTATTAAAGGTATGTTTTTGAGTAATGTGCAGTATTACATGAAAGGAAATACAAAACCTTTGAAGAATTGCACTTTTAAACTTGCAGTGCACAAAAATTGGAAAATACTTAAAATATAGACATTAAAAAAATGTTATCTGATTTTTTTTAACATGGGTTTATTTGACCTAGTCTCCTCTCAGATAGTCAAATCCTTTCATCATTGCTTCTCTACTGGTGGATTCCAACTGCAGCTCAACAAAGTTTGGCATATCTTGCATTATGAGAACTTGGACTAAGTATTTTAACTACAAAAAGCTGCTTAACAATGCACAACTGTTGTGCTTTTACAATAGTTTTTTTGTTGAATATTGTCTAACAAATTTTTCAACCGTACCTCAGTAGAACCCATGGTAATAAACAACTTCTTCTGAAGCAAACTGTCCATTGACCCATCTGACCTCAATGATGCATTCGACTTTTCCTATCAATTAAATGATAAATAAGAGGTTATTGAAATAACAACTATTATCATACAGATACCTCATCCTATCTTAATAGGTGAATTGTAACTAATCTGATTCTGAACCAGTTACCAATGCCCAGACAAAAATCGTGAGGTTGGCTTTATCTGATGTATAAGCTTTGCATGAATCTTACAGTCCCCTGTAAACAGTTTCATAGCCTCGTTCTTCCAGGAAGAAAATAAAACATTAAAAAAAGAGGAAAATAATTCTTTAGAAACTATAATCTAAATCTGAAGTGTTTCCTAGGGCAACTTTCTTCTCACTATGCAAAGCCATCACGTAATTGTGAGTGAGACTCACAAGCAACACTGTCAGATAGATCCTGCCAACAATGCAAAGAAATTTCATTTTCTGCCCATGTCTTTAACCGTATATCACTCTGAAAAATCTTCTGACAAGCCTTGCAGCCTCTGGTCCTTCTCCACTGAGCTGCATCTGCAACCTCTTTGAAACAACAAGAGAGTTCTGTCATGCACCATGGAAAATAATCTGTTGAAACTTGGAAGGATGTAAGAGAAAATACTGTGTAAGAAGCCTGCAGGTATCTTTCTCTTTGAAGTCAAGGAGAGGCCTCCTATGATAAGCAGTTGTGGCTCCCCACTTCTACCCCAAGTCAACATTTTCTAATGCCTATGCAAAATCTCAAGTGAACATCATGCACACAAGCTGGTGAAAATGAGATAGAAGAAGCACTGAAGAAAGTATCTTTGACAAATCTTGGCAAGAGTATGCCAATGGTCTGACCTGGCCAGCACTTTGTCTCCAAGAACAGTCAACAATGAATAAAATGAGTGCAAGCATGTATGACAGTGCCCTGAGTAATCTCAAATTCTCCAGTATGTTTGAAACCAAACAGTTCACAGAACAATAAATTTCATGAGAACTCTTGACTCATAAGAATGGAGTGGATGAAGCCAGAGATGACATTGATACCTTCCATCAGAAACATTTATTTTTATGATATGCTGCTTTTTCAACAAATTTTTCATCAATTAATATTTTAATGGCTAAAAATACCAAAATTAAACAAAATTAAATACAGACATGAAACATTTCGCTTAGCCCAAGATAATTATTTATTTCTGGCTTGTCAGTTAAGGAAAACAATTTCAAGACTTGTAGTTTCATCTTTATTAAAGCCAGAGAACAACACATTCACCCCAGAAATGTGCACACATAGTCCCAGTGAAGGGAAAAACTGATTAAATTGTTTTGACAGCCAAGTTGATTCTGTGCTTTGCAAAGTCTCTAAGCAATTTCACTCACATTCAGAATTTCTTTTACCTTATCTAGGTTATAATGAATCTGTAACTCATTCTTGCACTTAACTGGCAATCAAGCATTATCAATCAGATTTTTCTCCCCAGTAAGCCTAAAATATCACAACATGGTAAGTTATCTCACCCTAACGTGGCTCCTCAATGGCATAACCTGAAAACACAGAAGGGACTTCTGCAGTTCAGGAAGCCCACAACAGTGATGTTAGACAATTTCAAGATCATTTGGCACCTTCTGAAATCACATACTCAGTGGAAGCTGAACAAATGTTTTTGTTTTTTTATGAACAGGCCTCTCCTTCTCCAAATGGAAAAGGAGAGAAATGCATCTCACGGACCGCAACTACCTTATTTCTAGTTATAGCTTTCCAAGCTTGTTTTCTGTGGAATGGGACTGATCTGTACATGAGGTCACTTTAATTTAGAAAGAGGGTGCATCATTTTTGACCCTCTTGAATCAGTGCTTTCTCCATAGTGGAGTTGGTGCAGTTCAAACCAAAAAGAGAAGAAAAAACAGTTCTCATATTGACAGTTTCCCCATTCCTATAATACTTACATTAGCTAATCTAGTATTTTTAAATTCTGAATGCTGTGAACACTTTGCCTATCCTTATAATTTTTTGAAGTCTGGATTTTTACTTTCTTCAGCCTTTTTAAAGTTTTCTTTTATGAAAACAGGAAGAGTACCAAACCAGCTCACAGGGTATTCCCCCGCTTTCACGTAAGCAAAGATGGCAGTATGCAAACAATGAGGTCCAAGTTCTTTCTGCATGGGCATGCATAGCAAAAAAAAAAAATCTGTTCAGATTTTCTGAATTTTGCAACAGTCTTGTGATTTTTTTGTTGTTTTTTTTTTGTCAAAATGCAACTATGCTTTTGCAGAAGTAATAACAGAAACGTACCTGCAATACATCTTGGTAGAAGAAGAGCATCTTTTTAAGTCCACTAGGGGCAAAGAATTGCTCTATCAATTGAAACTAAAAGCAAAATTACAATTTTAGTTATTTGTGAAGTAGTGTCAAAAGACTGGAAATTTTGGAAATACGTTTAATAATAATTACCTTGTCATCAGAAACAATGGCCTCTTCCACTTGCTGCTCACTTAAGCCTATTCCATTTGCTAATCTTGATATCAAATACTTGTGTCTTTCATCTATCTGAGCTCTTCTCTCCTCTTTGGTCACTTTAGCTTGCTTGGCTAGTTCTTTCCTAGTTTCACCGGAAAGGACTATACTTTTCTTACCAGTTGTCTAGAAAACAAAAGTTTGTCATAGAGAGATTCTTTTTCCTCACTGAAGGATTATACTTGATATTGTTGATCTTTAAGCTACTTTCATAAACTACCTCAAGCAAGAATGTTAATGCCTTCTAAGAAATGCATATCAGTAATAATTAACTTTGTAGGCCAGAATTATTTCTCAGTAGAAAGCTGCTACATTGTAAACTTCATATCAGAAACTCCATATCGAGATCTCAGAATCAAATGTGGATCCAGGCTAAGGTCACAATATAAATTTAGCACTACAAAGGCTCTAATTCAAACACCAGTTCTGTGAATCCATCTTCTAAACTTCTTTATGTCGATTTTCCAGAACTCGGACCAGATTTACCTCTATACTGCCAGCATTTTAATATACAGTATCAATTTATTACCTCAAAGGAAATAAAACAAATCCATTATAAAATCAGTCACCACTGGAACAAACATACAATTGATGTTTAGTACACGGGTCGTGTAAAGGCAGTAGCAGCATGATAAACCAGGACATTTACATAGAGAAAGGTTTTTTAAAAAAATCTTTAGAACAGTGTAAACAAGACTGAAAGTAGATCTAGTGAATAATAATTTTAAGTCAACAGACAATCTTCAGAAGTTGTATGGAAAACTAAAGATTTGCGTAAAAAAACCACACTGAGCATTCCCTTCTACAAGCAACTCTCACTGTCGTGAGTATCTGGAGTCTGAAGTGTCTCTGGGAGTGTCTCTGTAGCTCACAATTTTTATTGGAGAGAAACAAAGCTAAATTATAGCACCTTCCCAATAGTCTCAGCTGGGAATTGTAACTCATCAATACAGATTTACTCTTGGAATAGAAAAAACAAAAACTGGCCAAAACCCACCTTTGCCTACTACTATTTGGACTTATTCCAGGCTCTGAAAAGATGTTTTATATCACTGCTGTCTCTACCTGCATATCTTTGAAACCAGGAGATACTAAGAATGCCTGAATGCCTGTAGTTGTTGGTCATTATCATTCTTGAGTATCTTTTCCGATTCATTTTTCTCCCATGTAGGTCTCAACTCATACAGGAATCTTTTATCACCTCTGGCTTCCATGCCAAGACTGGATATCTTGTTTTGCATAGGCCTTCCCTGATGCAGCACTCTTAACCACTATAAACTTCTATCTTGGCAAAGAAAGGAAATTAAACAATGGATGATAAAAAATCTCACCAAAAACCCATCAAAAACAACCAGATCTCAAAATCCCAGCAACACAGAAAAGAAATAGCCTAACACTTGAGGCGTTCACTGTTCTTTTTCCTTGTAATTAACAGAGACTGAAGGAGCTCTGTACCATCCATTATTAGGTCAAACTTTTGTCAATGAAGACTTGAAGAATAATCTGTGCAGAAGAAAATTTAACAAAGGAAAAGTAACTGAATCACCACCTATTTTAGCATGAAAACACTTGCCGGAAGGACAGAGGTCAAAGGTGATCCTGCGGCAGCAGATCCTAGCTCAATGCTCCTTGTCTTCAGGTCTCCTCCAAGTCTACGATGCTTACTTTCTGTGCCTAGTTAAAACAAGTGACAAGTTCTAATTACTCAGGTGCATGCACAGTGAATGCATTTTCAAGACATGCAGTGTTGTGTCATAATGTCTGTTGGCTAACTTCTTCTCAGGCTGGGGAAAATAAGACGTGAAAGCAACATTAGGTAAACTGGTGCCTCTGCAGAAACTCTTAGAAGCTGTTAGGAGGAAAAGAAGCCCTATCATGGCTTTTATCTCAAGTTCAATTGAAACAATCTCTACCAACAGCAGTCAAAAAAAAGCCATTTAAGATACTAGCTTGAAGAAATCTATTATGGAAAAAATAGAGACTGAAACGTTGTCACTTTTCAGGCTTGCTACTGTCATCTAGATATTCCTCTTCTATTACTTCTTTGTTTAAATTCTGATGGTCAGTCTCATGCATTTCTAACAAACTTACTACTAGCAATGATTTGCAAAACAACCAGAACACATGGAATATCTGAAGAATAAAGACTGATCATATTTGCAACAAAACCAAGACACATATCATGTGACTATTTTCTGTTGATTGTTTAAGCCACTTTAAGAGTTTTTGAAGTCCTTTAAGTTATTTCATAACAAATTTATTGCACGTCTTTGCTTTTCCAAGAAATTAAGATTTCAAAGTCATTTAAGTAACAAATAAGAGGGTTTTTTCCCTGATATTAAGTACAATAAAATATCTCCAGATAGCCGCCATTTCTCTTTTTAAAATTTTAATTACAAAGCATTCCTAAATATTGCTTTATCTCTCCTTAACAGAAACAGTGTTTTAGTTACCTTCAAAAAGGTAATTATTTGAAAGTGCTAAACAACATTATTTTTAACTGCTACAGCTTACTTTTATTGCAGGAAAAAGCAACCATTTTATTTCTCAGAAGATGATATTGAGGCCCCATCCTCGTCAGCCTCCACAGAGCATGCAGTGGTGCTAATGAATGCCTCACGAAACTTTCAGGAACTATTATTTAATCTATTCTAAATAAATAATGAGATTGTGACTAAAACTAATATTCTAGTAGCACTGATTTTGTGCTACATTTTCTTACAGAGTGTGTGTTTCCCTCTGATTATAATGTATTAATCATAGAACATAGAATGGTTGAGATTGGAAGTGACTTTTTGGAGGTCATTTGGTCCAACACCCTCTGCTCAAGCAGGGCCCCTTAGAGTCAGCTGCACAGGACCATGACCAGATGGCTTTAGAATATCTCCAAAGATGGAGACTCCACAACTTCTCTGGGCAACTTAGGCCACTGATCGGTCACTCTCACAGTGAAAAAGCATCTCCTGATATTCAGACAGAACCTCCTGTATTTTAGGTTGTGCCCATTGCCTCAAGTCCTGACACCAGGATCACTGAAAACAGCCTGGCTCCTTTTTTTACACTCTCCATTCAGGTATTTATACATGCTTATGGAATCCCTCCTCTTCCCCACTCCTCCAGACTGAACAGTCTCGGGTCTCTCAGTCCTTCCTCATAGGAAAGATGCTCCAGAGCATTCATCACCTTTGTAGCCCTTTGCTGGGCTCTCTCCAGTATGTCTATGTCCTTTGTATCAGGGAGACCAAAAGTGGACACAGTATTCCAGGCGAGACCTCACCAGTGCTGACGAGAGAGGATGGATCACCCCCCTTCACCTGGTGGCAACAGTCCTCCTCATCCAGCCCTATCATTGGCCTTCTTTGTCACAAGGGTCCATTGCACAAGGGTCCATTGCTGGCTCACGTCCAACTTGCTGGCCATCAGGATCCCCACGTGCTTTCCTGTCAATCTACTCTCCAGCTGGATATCCCCCAGCACGTACTGGTACCTGGGCTTGTTCCTCCCAAGGCACAGGAATTTGTACTTCCCCTTGCTGAGCTGCCTGAGGTTCCTGTCAGGCCAACTCTCCAGCCTGTTGCAGACCCTCTGGATGGCAGCACAACTCCCTGATGTATTGGCCATTTCTCACAGTTATGTGTCATCAACAAATGTGCTGAGAGTATGCTCATCATCCAGATCATTGATGAAGATGTTAAACAGGACCGGACCCAGTATTGACTCCTAGAGCACAGTGCTACTTAGCAGCCTCCAACTGGACTTTGTGCCACTGATCACCATCCTCTGGGCTTGCTTGTTCAATCAGTTTTCAATCCATCTCACTGTCTGCTTAGCCAGCCCACACTTCATTAACTTCTTTATGATGATCTTATAGGAGTGGAGAGGAAATTCAAATTGTCACTGCTCAGCAGTTGCAATTTGTGACACAAGAATGATCTGGCAAGGAGAGCAAGAAGGCCCAGCTACAGAAGGGGTTAAGCTGGCTGGAAGCAGGAATGCCAGAGACAGAACAACTCTCTGTAAGTGAATGCAGTTTCCCGTCCTGATGAGATAAGAAATAGTCACAACAGTGTCTTGTAGCTATCCTGGAATTCAAGGCTCAGGGTCTACCTTTGGGTAGCAGATCCGAGGCTGTGACATGGATCCAAGTGATGTTCACAAAGATGGTGCTATTGGAAGCATATGTAAGGAATCACCTCATGAAGTATGCTTGCAGACTTAGAGAGCTGGTTATGGTGGTAAGACTGTCCAAGTTCATTAATTATTGTCTTTCATATTTCAGCCCAAATATGTGTCTAATTTGTCTCAAGGTGTACAATAAAAAATATCAAAAAGGAAAGTGTCAAAAATCTTACTACTGAAAAAAAAAAGTAGACCATATCCAGTGAACTCCCCACACCTATGAAGCCACCATTTCATTGCAAAAGGTAATAGTCAATGGTCAAACATTTCTTTCCTTGGTGAATTCATGCTGACTACTCCAAATCAACTTCTTTTCCCTCATGTGCCTGGAAATGGTATATAGGATTAGCTGCTTTATCACCTTCCCAGGGACTGAGGTGAGGCTGACTAGCCTGTGTTTCCTTGGGTCTTCTTCTTTCTTGCCCTTCTTGGAGACAAGAGTGACATTAGCTTTCTCCCAGGTCTCAGGCACCTCTCTCAGTTGCTGTTAAAGGATTATGGAACACGGCCTCACAATGAGCCATCTCTCTCTTTTCTCGTGGGTGTGACCCATCAGGCCCAGGGACTTATGCATGCCCATTTTGCTTCAGTATTCCCTGACCTTGTGGAAGAGGATGGGGTTAGAGAATACTGAAGCAAAGTGGGCATACATAAATCCATGGGCCCTGATGGGATGCACCCACAAGCACAGAGGGAGATGGGCTGATATCACTGTGAGGCCATGTTCAATAATCCTTGAACTAAATATTCAGTCTGTTATCATTGTTGATATAGTCCAGAAAAGACATGACATGCTATATGCCACACTATAGAGCATACCATACTAAAGAGTACTATTAACTTTAATTCCAGAAAAATAGTTCTAATCATGTTACAATAACAATTTTGTGCCTGAAATATTTTTCCAATACAAAGCCAGAATAAAGTACTTACTGTTTTCTCACTTACCTTTTTTTATACTAATGAGAGGTGGACAGAGATCAGTGTTGGGTTTGGAAGAAAGTTGTGTTGTTCTGAGTTGTTCTGATTCCTGATGAGCAGAATGACCAGGAGGGGAATTAGGCTCAGCAGTTCCCCCTAGCTGAGTCTCACCTCCCACAGTGTCCTCCATCTGGACCACCACACAAAAATCAACCTAAATCAACAATAGGGAAAATGATCAGATAAGGTAACATTGTAACAACCAACCGAACCTCCAGTATTTTCATCCTTGCTACAGCTCTAACAGACTAGCAAGAAAAACATCCCTCGTCTCTACTTTGGGTGGCCAATTTAAAATTAGAAGATTTAAGCAGTTCACAAAGAAAAAAAAAAAACAAAAAAAACCAAAAAAAAAAACCAACCACAAAAGCTCATCTAAAGTTGCCCATTACCAAAAACTTATTTCTAAATGCATAACTGTCTTTCAATCAGACTGCTGCAGGTGGGAACTTACGCATCAAGGGTCAGGTAAAGCTCCTTTTTACAAGACAGCCGCAGGTCCTGCTGTGAAGCGCTGGGCACAGAGTGCCAGCTGAGGCACTTGCTTATCTTCAAGCAAGCTCCTAATAAGCCTGCGATCCGCCTAGGCACTCCGAGTTGCTGGCAGCTGCTATGGCGACCCCTACACAAACCCAGCTAGCAACCCAACCCCCGGGAGGCACCTCGCCCGTCCCCGTTTGCCATTGTATCCACCAAACCACCGCTGATTTCGTAACGACTTGTCTTTCCAACTGTGCGAGTTCTTCACTACTTGCACGTTAAACTCTTAAGCAAGCAGCTCCCTTAAGCCAGAGCCAGGGGAGGTCACGGCGAGCCGCAGCCCGGCGGCCGCTCGCAGCCTTTCTCGGCGTGGGCAACGCGTGAAGGAAAGCCGCCGAGCTCGCGGGGCAGGACGTGGCCTTTTCTCATTCCCTGTGCCAGGCAAAGGCATTTCTACACCGATCTGCGAGGCACCGCCTCGATTCGCTGCCTGTGCACCCTTTCTTCCCACGCTTCCTTTTTGCGGGTGATCCCCCAACGACCGGGCTTTCACCGTTTTACCCTTCAAAACCCGAAGCTGTAATGCCCCGAAGGGCTTCTGCATTGTAGGGGAAGCTGGGGAGGCGCCGCCAGCTGCCGTGAGACGGCTCTGAGGAGCTCCCCTCGCTCCCAGCGCACGCGGCGCCGTGTACGCGTGCACAGCCGCCTCGCCACCGCCAACGGGCTCCCCGGGGCGCGCGCCCGGCTCTACCCCCCCACGGACTTTGCCGGGGACTGAGTAGCCCCCCTCGGCGCGCCCCCTGAGCCCGCGGCCGCGCAGGCGCAGCCCGGCGCTGGGAGCAGGTGAGTGAGCCCAGCCCGCATGCGCGCCGGCCCATGGATGGGGAGACCCGGGGGAGGGGGGGGGGGCTCGTTCGTCCTGCGCCTGCGCGGCCGGCCGTGCGGCACCGTGTGCGCCGCGCGCATGCGCACCGCAGGGCTGTCAGAGCCGTGCCGCGGGCTGGGCTGCGACGGTAAGTGGCAGCGGCGGTTCTGTCCCCTCCCGCCGCTGGCCCCGTGCCAGCGCCTCGGCCGGGCACCGGCGCCCTGACAGCTCCTGACGGGCTGTCGCTGCCCGCGGCGAAGCGAGCCTGGCACCGGGAAGCGGTGAGCGGCAGGGCCGGGCCGGGCCGGGCGGGGGCGGTCCCATGCGATGCGGGAGCCCGTCGGCGTGGCGCGGCGCGGCGCGGCGCGGCGCGGCCCAAGGGGTGCGCAGGGGGCTGCCGTGGCAACGCCGCCGTCCCGCGGCCGCAGCAGCTCGGTGTGGCGGGGCTGCGGCCTCGCTCTCCGCCCGGCAGCACGTCCCCGGCCTTCGCCCAACAGGGACGGGGCACCTGCCTCGATGCACATCGTTCGAATCGAGCCCGCTCCGCTTGGGGCTGCCGGACGGGGGCTGCCGCCGCCTCTTCCGAAGGGTTTTGGGGTGTTGTGCCCCAAACCCGAGTGCCGTCGTGCGCCTCTAGCCTAGAAACTCGTCTCTGGAGGGGGCAGGGGCCTCCCCCGTGAGCCTGTCATCCCCACCGCCTCGCTTCTCGGCTCCTGCCCGGAGCTGGAGTCCGGGGGGCGAGGGTATGCTTTCAGCTGAAGCGTCTGCGAGACTGCTCGGGACATCATTTGGTTCACTTCTTCCGGTACTTTGCTCCGAAGATGTGGCTTTAGCTCGTGTGCTCTGTGCAAAGTTGGTACAGTTCATTGTAAAGTCTGCACTTCCTTCTGAATGATTAGCGGTTGTGCAACAGGCTGTCTGTCTCAGCAAGTCAGTGTAGGCTTGGTTAGATTACGGTGTGTCGATGGCTAATTTCGCTCGTGAGGGCTGCTTAATGTGCCTGGGTCACGGCTGTGTGGGTTAAAGCTGCTGTTAACTCTGTTGAAGGTATTCAGACTTGTTAATAAAGGCAGAAATTCAGCATGAAGCTGCCTACTGCAGATGCCGTTTCCATAGTAAAGACTTGTTTTAAAAATAGCGATTCTTCATAAAACTATACATTAAATCCTGATAGCTGAGAAATTGATTGGGCTAAACAAAACCAGAGTATTCATTCCAAAATGTGAGTGGTAGGAATAGGTCCTGCACCGTGGAATGCAGAGTAGGAAAATCAAACATACCCATAGCAAGGATGTAATGGGTATGGTTGCACGGCTGAGGAGGTAAAGCAGGACATGAGTTTACACTGTGGAAATAACTCTGGGATAAGTGCATACTTATGCGTCTAATTTTTGAAGATACTAGGTATTTGATACTAGATACAAGATACCTGATCTTGAGATATCAAATGAAGGAATATAGACTTAGGGTCCTGCAGACTACCTCTTGGGCAAATCTTGCCTGGAATGTTGAGGTTTTTTAACCCTGATAGTTTGTAAAATGAGTAGTGCTACTAATGCTGTATTGAGACTGTCTGAGATAAGAGTTAGCTTTCTTTGTAGCAGCCTAGACGGTGCCGTGGTTTGGATTTGTGGCTAAAATAGTGCTGATAACACATCAGTGTTTTTGGTTATTGCTGAATTGTGCTTGCACAGTGTCCAAGCTTTCTTTTTTTCATTACTCTACCCTCTACTCCCTTTGAGTAGGTTAGGGATGGACAAGAGATTGGAGAGAAAGAGAGAGAACAGAGCTGGGACAGCTGAGCCAAACTGGCCAAAGGGAAATTCCCTACTATATAATGTCATGCTCAGCAACAAAAGATGAGGTAGAGGAAGAAGGGTGGGTTTTGGCTTCCAGAGTGGCTGTTTTTCAGAGACTCTCTGGAGCTTTAGTTTGCCTGTGGGAGGCGGAGAGAAATTTCCGTTGCTTCACTTGTTTGGAGGGTTTTTATTTTTTGACTGGAAGTATTTCTACTTTCCTTTACCTACCAAACTGTCTTTCTCTGGATCCATGAGTTTTCTTGCTTTTCCTTTTTCATTTTGTACACTTGTCACCGTGCTTCATCAGATCACTATTCTGTTGAATTAGGTAGTGTGCTGTAGATATATGAATGCAGACTGCTTTGGGACTAGGAATCTACTTTCAAGGAATAATATGGTTATCATAGAATGGTAGGATTGGAAGGGACCTTTAGAGATCATCTAGTCCAACCCTCCTGCAGAAGCAGGTTCACCTAAATTAGGTGGCATAGGAACATGTCCAGGCAGGTCTTGAAGACCTCCAAGGAAGGGCTCCTTCACAGTGAAATAGTTTTTTCTTATATTTAAGTGGAACTTTTGTGCTCCAGCTTCATCCCATTACCCCTTGTCCTGTTGCTAGCTACTATAGAAACAAGAGATGTCTCAGTCTCCTGACACCCACCATTTAGATATTTGTAAATGTTAATAAGATCTCCCCTCAGTCTCCTCTTACCTAGACTAAACAGCCCCAGTTCCCGCAGCCTTGAAAGAGTATAATTTCTAGTTATGGCAGCAGAACCTAAAGCATTCTGTCTGATTGCAAGAGTGAAGACATAAAATATTGGAGAGAATTTGGAAGGAATTAAGAACTCCAGATGTGTTCCTTGTAGTTCTCTGGAGACCATATTCTTGCCTATTTGGTGACTGGGATCCCACCAGTTTTCTGTTAGTAGCCAGGGAAGCTTGAGAGAACAGGGCTGGTTTGATGGCCAACAAATTTTACCTTTTCTGCATAGTAGTTTGCATGCGTGCCTTGACTTGACTAGAAATTCTGCTGGAGAGTTAGGTGAAGTACTTCATTTTTTTTTCCATGCATACCTACAGCTGTGATGGACTGATACCATGAGAAGAACTGAAAACAAGAGAACGAAATAAATCTTCCATCAGAAGTCTATTACTGCAGGGAGACTGTGATTCTCTTGGCTCCCCAGATTCTAGTTCAGGAAGAGTTTTGATTTTGCTTTGACCTTCCACAAGTTTCTTTTATGTTTGTCTCATTCTCCTTTTCATAAGCAAACCTACTCTAGGATTAGATAGAATCTGGTTTGGTTTTTTATGAAATTTGCATGTCTGTTGTGGGTTTTTTTGGGCTTCTTTTTCTTATAAACTGACAGAGAGCAAGGTAAATGCGAAAACAATAACCAGAGCACATTTCAGATAAACTAATGAAACAGAGTAAAGTCACTTTAAATGCAGTTCTTGTAGAATTCCGATTACTGCTCTTTGTAACGTGGGCTAATGATGCTTCTGTCAGTTTGCACTGATTTAATTGCAAATCTATGTCTCCAAAGTTAAATGAAAAAAATGTTTTCTAAAAATGCTGTATTTCTTTCAGTACTGTTAAATTATGAAGGCATTTTGAGCTCCTAATCAACAATGGAGGAAACGGATAGGGAAGCAGTTGCGACAGCTGTTCAGAGAGTGGCTGGAATGCTTCAGCGTCCTGATCAGCTGGATAAAGTGGAGCAGTATCGCAGGAGGGAAGCTCGTAAGAAGGCTTCAGTAGAAGCTCGACTCAAGGTACAAACTTTGATAAACTTGAATGTCAATGGTGCAGCGTGAATGCACCTTTTTTTTTCCTTATTCTATATTTTCATCCAGGAGGTTTTAAACCATAGGCTCTGTGTGCAAAATAAAAACTTTACATCCTGAAAGTAAGACAAACTAATACATCTTACTGAAATTTTATTGAAGCCTGTCAAAGGTTCTTGTGTCTTGTAACTTCCTACAGTTTATCCATGGACAGCTACCCTCACGCTGTGCAGCCTGTCAGCAAACAAAACTTTGTCTTAATGATTGAATACTGAACTTTCAACAAACAAAAAACCGATAATTGCCTCTGAAAAAGATACTAAAAGAAGCTAAAATCTGTCACAGTCTTGTCTCTTGCAGAAGTGTACTCCAAGTTTTTTCCCACTTCTTCGTATACATACATGTGAGCGCACACACACACGTGCACACACCGACTTTGCCTGAAATATGGTCAGTAAACACAGGAGGATCTTACATGTTACTGAAAACACACTTACATGTGTTTTCTTGCTTCACTAGTACTCACTAGCCAACTGTCACTTTACAACACCGTATTAAATAACTGGAGTAGAACATTAGAAATGTGTTTTGGGAAATATATTTGGATTTACCAGATCAAAATGGCTGGTACACAGTGTATCTCATGCTATACTTCAAAAAAAGTTAATCTTACAATTGTCTGATGGCTCCTTCTTTGTGGGAGTCTGCATAAAGTAGAAGAGAGCTTGTTTTCTTTTGCAATGAAGAGATCTATTAACAAAAGACAGGTTAATTTTTGTCTGTGGCATAGGAACAGAAATTTTCCTGATGTCTTGGGCTGGATTTTTCACATTTAAGGCAGGAAACATATAGGGAAACCTATTAATAATGGATCATCTGTTTAGTTACTGTGATCTATTTATAATATATGAGGATGGTCGTTTGCCTACTGACTGCTTCTATAGACAGTCATGACTAAACATAATTTTGTAAATCCACTGTATAGCTAGTTTCCTTGCCATTTTCATTAAGTTACCTTAACTTCAGTCATCTGTAAATGGTCAGAAATATCTATTCTGAAAAGAAGGGCAATACGCATTAATCCATTCAAGATGCATTCCTAAAACAGATGATGCAATGGATAGCAAAGCAGGTTTTCTTACAATTACTCTAATGGAAGGGAGCATAGAGACCATGTAAGAAATACTCTTGGTCTATATTTAAACCATGTGTACATATTGTGTGGAAGATGGAGAGACGAGGTTGTCAGGATCGTCAGCTAGAGGAGTTGCTGGCTTTCCAAGTTGGATAACCCTGTTGAAAAGCTTCAGCTGCTTTGTCTTGGTGAATGAATACATGGCAAATCTTTAACGTGGACATGCTGGTGCTTCTTTCTGACTGGGTATGCTTCCATCTTGGTCATAATTTTCTTCAGATAACAGCAAATCAATCAAAGGTGAAGAGCAGAAAAACAGGGTAATGGTTGTGTCACAGGGATGAAGCAGCAGAGATCTGGAATGGTGTTCTGCCCAAAACCAGCATCTCCATCTGCCCACCAGTTCATTGTCCTACTCCTCTCCTAAATACTTAATTATGTCCCATTTCTTACCTTCTTCTTTACATTTCTTCCTGCCATGTACATATCTGCTTGATATGTGTTACTGATGGCAGTTAGTGAACCAGAGTTTATAAGGATCAGTAGCAGAACTCTGCAATGATGGGTGGATAAGCACCAGCCAATGCTGCAGGCTGGTACTTCTGGGTCCTGCTGTCCAAAATGTAGGCAAATGCTTGAGCTCTATTTCATAGCCTAGAAAGTTATGAGCATTGACAGCCATCTTTCTTTGTGCATTGTTTCTGTCAGTGGGAGAGCTTAGATTTTCTTTCACCCTGAAGAAATACTGTATAGGTAGCCTAGGAGCATTCCTAGGTCATGACTTTCCTTGAGTGTAAACATGCTGTAGGCCTCTACCTTTTGATTCTTAGCTGCTCTGCAATGATGAATTAGAACCATAGGGTTCTAGGGAGACCAGGCAGCCAGGATCCTGGATCCATGGTTTCAGGTTGAGGGCATCTCTTAACAAGAGATGAACACGAAGTTTTGAGTCATGTTCCTGGGATGGCTGGGTTTTGCTTTCATTTTTTTAATGCAATGATGAATCCAAGATGAATATGCTATTCTAGGAAGCACAATTTATACTCCTGGGATGTGTCTCACTCCTTGCCTCAACCCCCTAAACTCCCCTTCTGCCCTCTCCTGGCCTGAGAGGACTACTAGAACACAAAATGCACATGAGTAGATGTCTGGTTTTAGAATTTTCTGTGGCCGTTTGTGTCAGTGACCGAGATCAGTGGTTGTTTCTGTTTAATATAATTGAATTTCTGCAAAAGTTAAACAGGCAAAAATGTAAATATGCAGTATGTGGAAGATCTGCCTCAGAAGAAATTGAAATATCCCACCAAAACTATTGAACATTTAATGGTCATGTGATGTCTTAGAAGTACTTTTTGGTTAGCTTCAGAAAGTTGTGTTTGAATGTTTGAGTATCCTAATTACCTCATTCTCTGTACGGGAGAAATCTGTTAGTGCAGCAGTTATGTGGATAGATATTGTATAAAACTGCCTTACCACTGCTTAATTGTATGGAGTCAGACAGGAAAATACATTCTTATCAGTAAAATCAGCATGTCATAATTTGAAAGTACACAGAGGTAGTGTAAGAATCACTGCATTTTTCTAAGACTTTCCCAGTACATTTAAAACACAATAAATGTTGTTCATAGTTACCAGGATTTCCTCTTTGGCTTCTAGTATTAGACAAAAAGTTCCCTGACTGCCCAAGCTTTTTGGCCTTAACAGTGTGGCAACAAATGTGTTTTGAGCTTAGCAAAACCATTAGTGCCTGATTTCATTACTGGTTACTTCAACTTGAGATATGATGCAGTTACAACTGATGTCTCTCGTCTTTTGAAGTCTGGTGTTTCCAGTTTCTTTTTTGTCTCATATCTTTTTAGAAATACATATAAAAATATGCTGTGGATGTAATCCAATTTCTTTCACGCAGAGATGCACTATAATGAGTTTTCTGCAAGGTGCCTGGACTGTCAAATGATATTCAGGACTAATGGTGTATTTCGAGAGTCATTATTTCAAGTGTCACCTGTCACAAGAGGTATCTGTGTCAACGAGCTCTCTTTATGCCAAAGGAATAGTTGGATTGTTGGTCTGGTGGGTGATGTTTCACAGTGTTGAAATTTTATTCAGTTTGGTTTCGTGTTGGTTTTGTTTGACTGAGTTTGTTTTGGTGTTCTTTTTGGTTTGTTTTTTTTTGTGTTTTCTTTCAGGCATGATGGGCTGGAGGGTTGTTTTCTTTTTTAGAACATTTCAAAATTTATTTCTTTTAAAGAACACTTTCAGTTGCCAGCCCAAATTTGTAAAATTGCTTTAGTAAAATGCTTTGTGAAGCTGTGCATACCAAGTGTTCTGTTGCAACATCTGGATCATCTTTTTTCTAATATGTCCCTTTTAGGTGAATTTGTGAAGGATATGCAAAGAAGTCTCATTCTGCCCTCCGATAACTCTGGTTTAATATAGATTTATGAAGATGACCATCTATCTGCCTAAGCTCTTATGTTGGTTTTGTGGGTGAACCAGTTGTATCTAGGTCCTTTAAAACTAGATNCCCTGACTGCCCAAGCTTTTTGGCCTTAACAGTGTGGCAACAAATGTGTTTTGAGCTTAGCAAAACCATTAGTGCCTGATTTCATTACTGGTTACTTCAACTTGAGATATGATGCAGTTACAACTGATGTCTCTCGTCTTTTGAAGTCTGGTGTTTCCAGTTTCTTTTTTGTCTCATATCTTTTTAGAAATACATATAAAAATATGCTGTGGATGTAATCCAATTTCTTTCACTCAGAGATGCACTATAATGAGTTTTCTGCAAGGTGCCTGGACTGTCAAATGATATTCAGGACTAATGGTGTATTTCGAGAGTCATTATTTCAAGTGTCACCTGTCACAAGAGGTATCTGTGTCAACGAGCTCTCTTTATGCCAAAGGAATAGTTGGATTGTTGGTCTGGTGGGTGATGTTTCACAGTGTTGAAATTTTATTCAGTTTGGTTTCGTGTTGGTTTTGTTTGACTGAGTTTGTTTTGGTGTTCTTTTTGGTTTGTTTTTTTTTGTGTTTTCTTTCAGGCATGATGGGCTGGAGGGTTGTTTTCTTTTTTAGAACATTTCAAAATTTATTTCTTTTAAAGAACACTTTCAGTTGCCAGCCCAAATTTGTAAAATTGCTTTAGTAAAATGCTTTGTGAAGCTGTGCATACCAAGTGTTCTGTTGCAACATCTGGATCATCTTTTTTCTAATATGTCCCTTTTAGGTGAATTTGTGAAGGATATGCAAAGAAGTCTCATTCTGCCCTCCGATAACTCTGGTTTAATATAGATTTATGAAGATGACCATCTATCTGCCTAAGCTCTTATGTTGGTTTTGTGGGTGAACCAGTTGTATCTAGGTCCTTTAAAACTAGATAAAGCTTAAGAACTTAAAAAAAAGAATACACGTGCACACACAGAGCAGGTCACACGTTACCTTTTACATTTGGGAGTTTTCCTCTGAAAATGTTACAAACTGAAACGAAAATCAATTATTGAGAAATGTTGAAAATACGGAACTTGTAACGATTAGTATGAATTCTTTGTGTTTGTGTTTAAGGCAGCAATCCAGTCACAGTTAGATGGAGTACGAACAGGTTTAAGTCAACTGCACAATGCACTGAACGATGTGAAGGACATTCAGCAGTCTCTGATAGATGTCAATAAGGACTGGAGACAGAGCATCAACACCATAGAAAACCTCAAGGATGTTAAGGATGCTGTAGTGCAACACAGCCAACTGGCAGCTGCTGTAGAAAATCTCAAGAACATCTTTTCAGGTAATCTAATGTTATGTACGTAATCTACCTCATGCTGAAAGCACTCTAAAATGGTGTGAACATGTGTAAGGCTGTCAAGTAATGTCAAGAACTAAAAACCTCATTGGGAATGAAGAATTAAGGAAGAATCACTTACACATCACATTCAGGAAAGTAGCTGGTGACCATGTAATGTATACTGAATATACTGTAAATTTTCTGCTTGTAAGTAATTTTAGGAATTTTACCCCTATAATGGCAGCTAAACTTGGCATGCCCCTTTGATTTTATTTAAATAGTATTTTCTATCATCTTTTTCTCCTGACAGTAATTCACAAAGTGTACCTATAAAGAAAAGTGATTTCCCAGTCATACCAGTTTGATTTGTTTAATCTCTTAGTGTAAGAGTGTGTCTAGTTGCTACAGTACCAAACTGCAATAAATGTGCAACTTAAAGAAAAAGCAATAGTATTTACATGCAAAATCTGGCAATTTAAAACAAGGAGCAACACATTTCTCTGTTCCGGTGCTGAGTTATTTTGGGGATGGTGTTTTCTTTTACACCGATGAAAGCAATTGAGACAATAAGCCTTTTTTTTTTTTTCCCTGGCATCCTGAAAGAGTTTTTAGTGTGAATTGTCTCCCCTTGGGATTGTTACACAGTATAAGTGATGATAACTTCACTCTGAGCAAAGCAAAGGTTTTATAAACCAAGTGTTGTTATGTTTAACGATTGTGTACAACTGTCTCTTCAAACCTTTTTGGGGGCTGCCAGTTTTATCACTAGCTGCTTGTTTTGCAGTGTCCATTTTTCTGCTGAGATTTTTCAGTTCTTTTCCCTACAAGATACTAATCTTCTTCTATATAGAGAGATATACTGAAATACAGAATAATACCAAAGAACAAAAAAAAAAAAATCTTCTAAATAATGTAGACAGTTATCCCTATTCTTCCTTTGGGCCTTAGGCAGGCAAAAACTGTTCCTTTTAAGAAGAAGGTAAAAAGTCAGTTAATTGTTGGGTATGTGCAGACTTAGGTTCAACAAATTAAAGGCCTTTTGTGTAAAATACAAGAAAACTAGTACTACAACTTGTTTCATAGCAGACTTTCATGGCTTGTTTGTTTTGTTTTTTTTAAGAAGAGAGTGAGAGAAGGGAAATTATGTTCTGTTGGCACTGTGGTGTTTGTCTAGCCATGGATAAGAATGGAGCATTATAGGTAACAATGCAGAAAGATATATAGCATTTACTAACAATTTTTTAATACTTCAGAGTAATTTCCTGTAATTCAAAATAATTACTACAGCTATTCTTCATCTTGTTTCTTAGTGCTTTTATTGGCTTGTATTTATCCTTTGTGTTTTGATCATATAGTTTTAACTCTCTTTGGTGTTTTCCTTCTTCTCTTGCCTCTCTTTCAGTTCCAGAGATAGTCAGGGAGACCCAAGATCTGATTGAGCGAGGGGAACTTCTGCAAGCTCATCGAAAACTGATGGATTTGGAGTGTTCTCGTGACAACCTGATGTACGAGCAGTATCGCATGGACAGCAAAAACACACATGACATGAACCTCATCCACACATACTTTGGGGACATGCAGAAACTCTCCGAGGAGTTGGCAAAGCAACTTTGGATGGTGGTTCAAAGATCTCTCGTTACAGTCCGTAGAGATCCAACCTTGCTTGTTTCTGTTGTTAGGATAATTGAGAGGGAGGAGAAAATTGACAGGCGCATGTTAGACCGAAAAAAACAAACTGGGTTCATACCTCCCGGCAGACCGAAGAAATGGAAGGAAAAAATGTTCAACATTTTGGAGAGAACTGTGAGCACACGAATTGAAGGCACTCAGGCAGATACCAGAGAATCTGACAAAATGTGGCTTGTGCGCCATCTAGAAATTATACGTAAATATGTCCTTGATGACCTGCTGGTGGCTAAAACCCTGCTAGATGAACGTTTTCCTCCACACTATGACATTTTCAACAGACTGCTCAACATGTACCATCAAGCTTTGTCTACTCGTATGCAAGAGCTTGCTGCAGAGGATCTGGAAGCAAATGAGATTGTTAGCCTTCTAACTTGGGTTTTAAATACATACAAAAGGTAAGGTCCCCTTATCTTTTCTGTAAGTCTTGAGAGGAAACATGCAAAACACAGTTGCTGTGCTAATATTTGCATGTCTGTAAACACATAAGAAGCTAAAACAAAAGGGGGCTTGATATGTGTTAAGCGTTTTGCTTTCTGGAAATTGTGCTGTGAAACTTGTTTGCATTTTTCTAACAGGTAATTTTGAGTTGCTTTGTAAGCTTGTAAGTTTTAAATGTGGTTAAAGACCTGCTTGAAGCTGCAGTCACCTTGTATTTGTGTGCCGGTGTGATGAAGTACTGGGGAGAGCAGAGGAGACTGAGAGCTTGTGTGTGTGAAACAAAATGTTTGTTGTCTGCCACAGCCCCAGAAGATTTCTATGGCTATTAACCTGCTATTGTTACAGTGATTGGGTCTGTTTCAGTTTCATGACTGTTAAATGGAAAGAATTTAGTAACTTCCTTCAGGTTTTCTCTCAGAACTGTGTAGTGATTTGTTTATTTAGAAGAATTTCTGCTTCTAGGTTGTCTCTTGTGATACTCCTGAACTCCTTTGAGTTGTGTAATTTGTTAGAATAACTTTAGCATTATGTCTTTTCTGTTTGGGTTGTTTTTTTTCACCCTCCACATAGAAAAAGCTGAAATGGCAACTGTTTAGTTTTTGCTGGCATGCAGTTGCTAGAGCAACTGATTTGTTTGGGAAAAAGTAATGTTAGCCTTTCTGTGGCTCATGATTGTAATCCTTCTCTCAATGGCTGGCGTTGGCCCAGCGTCTGCACTGCTATGTACACTTCTGCTGTCTTCAGTTGTTTGGTCTCACTACTTCAACAAATTAGATGCTTCATAGGTTAGAGTATAATACCTTAAAGCAAGTAGATAAGAGGTAATACTGTTCTGCAGAATTTTTATAATCTGCTCTAAGATACATTTTGTGTTCAGAAATCTGTGCTTTGCCCTACACTGCAAAGTTCTTCTCTGCAGGAAAGATCACAAGCACTCACTGATGCATACTTACATACATGTGCAGTACGTATGAGAGATGCAGCTACTAATAAGGAGCTGAGTTCATTGACCTTTTCCTTTTTGTCAGTGGATGGCCGGAGGAATAACTCCCCAGTGAATGAAAATCAGAAATATGTGAATCCTGCTACCCATAGGGGCAGGGCCTCAGCAGAAATCCTACTCCCAGGTTCTTCATTTATGTCTTGGGGCTGATGTTCCAATAAGGCAGTTCTTGGTCTTAAAATTGCCTTTCTACCCTTCCCTTGGAAAGCAGAACAGATTGCTGTTCAGTTAGGCAATCTGGAGCTAAAGCGCTTGCAACGCAAGTGTTCTGTCACAGGAAGGGCAAAGGCAGGGAGCAAAGCCAGCATTGCTTCTATTTGCAAAGCAAACAAACCACAGAGGGATCATTGCTGCTAAAGCAAGTTGTGTGGCTGGTAGCACCTGGTGGCAGAATTTTGTAAATGAGGTGAAACAGTGAGAGAAGTAGATGTGGTACAAGATAACTGAGAATGCACTTCTCCCCTGTATATCCTTGTAACAAGTGTGATTAAAGTTAGAGGGCATATCTCAAGGAAAAAAAAAAGGGGGCTTTGAGTTTCTCTTTTCTAGAACAACAAGCCTCAGAGGACAGTACAAGAATTGTGTTCTTATAGGTCACAATAAGCTATTATAAAGAGGATAATAATGAACTGTTGTGTATGTTTGTAGTGGACAGTGGCATGAAGAAATGAGCTCAAGCTTGTGAGTGGGAAAAGTTAAAAGTTCTCAAGTGGGAGACATGCAGAGCTTACCAAATCTCAGTCACTGGAGTTCTCTTAACAGTACAATAAACAGTTCTCTATAGGGATATGTTTATAATAAACTATAAAGATGGCCTATATGATGTCATGAGAACTGTTTCTGTGATATTTTACCGTCTTCTCTCTGTATGAAGCATTGGCTCTAAACTGCTGTTAGATTCCTTGGTCACTTCCCTGGAACATTGTATGGTAGAAGACACTGTCCTTTCTAATCTTTCTCTACTGTTATTAAATGTAATTGAATATCAGAGGACACAGACATTTTCATTTGCATGTTACAGCTGCATTTCAAAACCAGCTGAGAAAGTACAGACCAACAAAGAGAAGCTTTGAGGACTTTTTTTAAGCAAGTAGTGAATTGCTAAGGTAGCCAATGTGTGCAAGATAAGAGATTTGAAAGAATCGTGTTGTTCTTTACTAAAATGTCTTGGAAGCTGTTTTTAGAGCTGTACTCAACTCATAGTTGAGAACTAAAGTGATACTCCATGTGGAATAATAGCCTTTAATATTTGAGAGGAGTGCCATTTTACTGTGCTAGATCTATTTCTCATATTTAAGTCATGGAGAACTTTCAGTAATAGCAGTATGCTTCCAACCTGTGCCGGCTTGGGACCAGGACTCTGGTCTTTGTTTTGGGGAAAATATAAGCCTTGTTAGATCCTGATGGCCATATTCATAACATTGTTTTATCAGCTACTGGTGCCACTATTACATATGGTTTTCTGGGTAGAGCCACTTGAAATACTTTCAGTCTCTTTTTCTATGGAATCAGGAAAACGCTACAAATGTCAAGTGTTCAGTTTACTGTAGTTATGATGGTTTCCAAGTCAAGGATTTTGGGTTTTGAGTAGTTACCCATAGTATGGCTTTCTGTTTTTTTTTTTTCTAGTGCTTTGAGATTTTTTTTTTTCATTATGTGGAAGCTCCCCCTATGCTAACTCACCATATGTGCCCAGAAAACAACTTTAACTTGCAGAAATATACAAACTGGAGACTTGAATTTTTTTTTGTTTAGTTTGATATTTGTTTTTTATAGTTGCCACTGCAAATACAGAATTTGGCTTCCTCCTGAAAAGCACACCAGAAATGGAATGTGAAGCAATTTATATGATCATGATTGAATATATTTCCATCAGCTGTTAATAAAGCACTCTCTGAAGAGTGTGGTTTTTTGTTATTGATTTTCAGAGCATGAAATATTAAGAGTTCTTGTTATGTTGTGCTTTGGCACAGCTTCTTTTTTTTGTTTTAGTTACACAAGCAGCTCATTATATAATTTTATGCAGATGCAAAATATCACTGTGAAGTATTCAAATTATATAATCCATGTCAAAATAGGTTTGAGAGTTGCTCTAGTTTCTTACTAATCCTATAAAAATTTTTATTTGCAAGCAACTATATCTAATGGTGCTGTTGCAATACAGTATCCATGAAATGCAGTTTTGATTTGGCATGCAGGATGTCCCCCCCACATATATTAGGTGTGTTCTCTAACAATACAAGAAGAATTGCTGGATTTTGTCAAACATAATTTTAGCATTGATATAGATGCGATACAAGTAGCAAAACAGAAGCACTTTTGAGAAACTCTGAGAAGCGTATGTCATCGTTTTCACAGATCTTTCTCATTCTTCAATTCAGAATGTATAAGTTGTCATCAGCACTGAAATTTGAAAGACATAGTGTCTGCTGTTAAAGGGCCACAGACTGAATCAGTTGGCTTTTCTTGAAATCTATAGCTGACACATGAAAGGGTCAAATGTTTGAAATGTCTGTAATATTTTTTAAGTATGTTTTGGTCTAGAGGTTTTACATCCTGTTCTTTCTCTCATATAGTTTAATTTACCTTCCTTGTGAATGCATTTACTCTTGCAGTTACCAGTAAGAGCTTTCTGATATGTATAGCTATTTGAGAATAGCCTCTTACTGTGCTCATACAAACAAGGCTGCACAGTTTTATACTTTTAACCTCATTTTTCTTTACTAATCTTCAATATATCTTTTTTTTTTTCTTCCTCCAAACTCAGTGCAGAGATGATGGGGAATTCAGAACTGTCTCCTGAAGTGGATGTAAATTCTCTGAATGCTTTGCTTTCACAAAATGTGGTAGAGCAGCTTCTCAGCAAGTATATGTCAACACTCACAGTGAGTAACAATAATGCAAAAACACTTTTGGATGAGTTTGTGGCTACATTAGTGCCTCAGTGCTGTCGCTCTGGCAGAGGAAACTCGTGACAATGTTAACTTAGCATCATTAGTTCTATGTGTTTTTAAATATTTTAATTTTATGTAGGTTTACTTACAATGTTGTAATCAGACAATTTAATAGATGCAATTCATGACATTTCAAGGAATAATTATGCTTTGCAGACTGTATTAATCAAATTTTATAAGAAAGGAAGGAATTCCAGTGTTCATATGTCTGAATTCATAGTGCTGGTACATTAAGTGTTACTGTACATACAAGCCACTAACGCAGCTTGATCTCTATAGTAACTGCATCAACATTTGATACAGTTGTGATATTTTCAAGGTAATCAAGGTGTTCATGTTTGCCAGTTTGATTCTTTTAACAGTCTTTTTGCTTTCATGCCTGTCAGCTGCATGAGTGTAATTTCCTTTTGTGGATGCCATTTCAAGTGCATCTTGAACTAGTTCCAGGTACTGGTCAACTACATGACAAAGGAATCAGTATGTGATGGTCAGGATTTTTAAATATATTTTTCTTTAAAGATCCCTTGTTCATTGTCTCTGAGACTGGCTGTTGGGATAGTTGGAACTTTGAACTTACTGTTCCTATATTCTTCAGTTGCATCCTACTCCTCCTAAGTTTAACAGCTTTGCCCAGCAGAGAAGGGAATTTTTTTGCTTCTTTGGATGTGTCAGCTGCTAAAATGTGTCCAGCAACTGCTTAGACTTTGATACTTCACATTAGCTTTACTAGGAATTTTATGCAAGTTTATTGTTTTGTACTTGCCTTCAGGACAAAAAAAACCCATTGTTTTGTTTTCTTAAGCTACTTGTGCCTTGGGTCAGAAAAAGCCTTTTATTAACTTTGTCCCCTTGTAAGATGAAAAACTATACCTATATTGCTTTATTGTAAATGTGGGTTTTTTTTTTCCTACTTACTGAAAAATACTATACATATTCTGTAACTAAAATAATGCAAAGTTGCTAATTGTTTTAAAACAGTAGTTTTGTTGGTTTTGATTTTTGACTTAGCTGCTTTTTAAGACAGAAAATACTGAGACTGCTTATTTGTTTCAGGGCATTCAGCCTGATGCAATTTTCTACACATCTTCACAGATAAACTTTATATTTTGTTATAAATATTTTTTAACGGGACATCAAAAGATATAACTAGATTTGGTTGGATCAATGAAAGTATTTTCTAATTGTGACTATCAACTTGAATATTGATGTTAAAGTAAAAAAAGAAGAGTCTCATTTTCATGAGAAATAAAGTGTTAATAGATTTTAACAGATTTATGATAGATTTTTCTTTTCCTCCAGCACCTCAGCTCAGAAAAAAGTTCTGGAAAATTAGAATCTTAAGGTGAAAGTGTGATGTTCCCTGGGCTGCTGGCTTAAAAAAATAATTCTTTGCAAATCATGTCTCACTAGAGCAGTTCCATCCTTAAAAGGGAAAAGATGGTACATCATTTCATGTAATTGAAGGTGGTACTGTGTGTACTTAACAAATACAGCGCTTGATTCACTGTAGCCAAAAAGATAAGAAAACTAGTTCATGTTTGATCAACAGCCTTTTGTGCAGGAAGATCGTAGGATTTCAGTTTCCTCCTTTATCCTACCTGCTGATAGATTTGACCAAAGGTACTGATAAAATACATTAAAGCACATAAGCATTAAAAAAAAAATAGCAGGTACTTGTTTTGGACTTTTTTACCCTTTCTGTACATGCCTACTGGTCACGTTTAATTTTGCATGGTGCAGCACACTGCCTGTTACCTGTTGGAAAGAAGTATGAACCTTTATATTGCTAGGGGTCTTAACTGAACAGGAACAAAGCAGAAAAAAAGGCAGAAACCTTCAGCCCTTTGAAAACAGGGATAATTATTTTAGTTGGAAATAAAAGAATTAATTTACATGTTGAGCAAACATGCTGATCTTTACTACCTACTCTTGTAAATATGTCCATGGTGTTAGTGTCATGCAAGTAATCAGAAAACTGGTTTAATCTGCTTCTAAAAACTTGATAAATGCTTCCAAAGTTAGTAAACATGTTGATTCTGACAAAATGGCTTGATCTTTGTGTTTGGGGCACTTCCTTTGCAAAACATGCCTAAGCTTAATTCAAACTACATCACTAGTTGACCAGTACTAGCCCTAGTCTCTGCCAGTGCAAACTTTAATTTCTATGTTACCTAATCTTGTAGGGATGACAAGAGTTGTCAACGTTACCTGTTACTGTGCCACTCTTCGTTATGGAAATGGCTGCTATTCCAAATATTGTTGTGGTGGATTTTTGTTGTGTTAAATTAAAAAAGATAATAATCTTTCTTTGCCTTGATTATTTTATTTAATGTAGTCTAACATCATTGGCTGGCTACGGAAAGCACTGGAGACAGATAAAAAAGACTGGATAAAAGAAACTGAACCAGAAGCAGATCAAGATGGGTACTATCAGACTACGCTCCCAGCTATTGTTTTTCAGGTATAAGAGAATTTGGTTATTCTAGAAAATCTACAGAAGCAGCACATGGATTTGGGGGAATGGAGGGATGGGAAGGGGAAACCAAACTGTCTGGAATGCCACTGTTTCTATGTCTACTGAAGTATAGAGTTTGTTTTTTATAGTTAGTTGGAGGGATTATTTCATTCAAAGTTTTCATTTGCCTTTTTCACTTTAACACCCAGAGACTTAATTATTTTTTTTTTGTGTAGATGAGAAATACGTTTTTCCCAGCCTATTTACTTGAATTTTTTATTTAGAACAGTATTTACTTGGGTCTCTAAGTAAAAATCCGTAACATCCAAATTTTGTAGCATAAGCCTATCAGATGAGATGTTTGTAAGGTGTTAGAATATTCCTTGTTAATGTGCTGATGAGGTAGTTAGGCATGTATTTGTACTTATAACTTATTCATTATACAAACATCTTAATACTGAAAAGTTCTATTCAAGTTCAAAAATGTTATTTACTTCAATTAACATGAATGTCTGTGCAAATCATCAAATAGCCTCAAACCAGAAATCTTTTTTTTTAAAAAAAATCTTTTAAAAGCCACACAAAAAAGCCCCAACCTGCATCACTCTGCTGTTGGTAGTAAAAATGGAAAGTTTTGTAACCGATCATTATCAACCAGAAAAATGTCAGCTTATTATGCTCATTTTCTATTCTTTCTTTGCCAACATTGCGTTAGGTGCTTTGAATGAAAGACAGATGGGCTCTTCCTGCATTTGTTTCCCATCAGGTTTTTTTCTGCCTTGTACCAGAATTTTTGCTACATTCTTTCACCTTTGTGTTAGCACCAAGGTTGACTTTATCTAAGCCTTTTTGGAAAGTGTATGATGTCAAAGAAACCAGTGGCTGATGTGCTTTACTGTTGTCAAAGACTCTAGTGCTGAGATTCATGTAACAATGAAACTTTTTTTAAAATCATCTCAGCATAAAAGCAGCTCATGTTTCCACGTGGCTTTATAACTTTTCCTTCCCAGTCCCTGTATTCTCACGTGCAGTGCCCTGTAGGTCACTTACGTGTTAGGCATAGTTGTGTTTCTAAAGTTTAGGGGTTCCTTGTGCTTCACTAATGTCAATTTACTGCTTTCATATATGGAGAAAGCAAAGGAATTTCAGTTACAGGATTATTCGTTACTAACTGCAAGAGCTGACCCAAAAACTTTGACCCTCTGTAAAGCCAAATTCCTGCTGAATTAGAAATATTAAGTCTTTTTTTTTTTTGGCTGAAATAAAAATGCATCTATTTTCAGTGTCAAGAGAAAACTGCAGCATATAGTAATGGTTGTCAATAATTTATGACATGACATTTAAGGAAATAACGATTTTTGGTTTAGTCAGCAGCAGTCATCTGGGCTTTTTTAAAAGAAACCCAAAACCAAATAACAAACACCCCCCCTACCCCATCCACCACCCCAAAAAAAAACCCAGACTCTTAAAGGCATACATCGAACTGATGCTAGTGAGTGGCTCCAACAAAACAGGACGTCTACCTTTGGTTTACCACTGATGAAGGTCTCTCTTTAAACTATTTTCACCTTAGATGTTTGAGCAGAATCTTCAAGTGGCTGCTCAGATAAATGAAGATTTGAAAACAAAGGTACTTCTTCTGTGTCTTCAACAAATGAATTCATTTCTAACCAGGTAACTTTTTTAATATATAAATGCTTTATCCTGCCTGAGTCTCTCTTTACTTCTACAGTTCCAATATATGGGTTTTTTTATTGCTTTGTCACATCACACTAATTTTGTCCTCACATCCATGCCAACCAAGCTTTTCTTCCTTTTCCTTGTCTTGCTTTCTTCCTCTATTTCCCAGTTTCACTGCAGAAGTTCTGTGCTCATGAATGGCACTGTCAGTTCCTCTCTGCAAATGGCTGTAATTTTTGGAGTCGGTTCCCCTTTCTTTTGTGTCTCAGATGTATACCCCTTTCTCTTAAGGAAGACAACAAACACCTCCTTGTCTGAATTCTGCCCAGAACAGAGAGACTGAACATTATGCGGGCAACAAGTCCTTCATAAAATACTTATAAATACCTAACAGGCTCTTATAGAGCACTTGATCTTAGAGGTGTACTTAAGTTATTACAGGTTTTTGTCTGCTTAATGCTATTCATTGTGTATGTTACAGGTACAAAGATGAAGCACAGTGGTATAAAGAAGAACATCTTAAAAATCGCCAGTATCCTCAATGCTATGTTCAATATATGATTGCAGTCATCAACAACTGTCAAACCTTTAAGTAAGTCTGCATATTCTTGCAGCATGTGAGAGAAATAAGTACTGATATTTCATTTGTAGTACTACACGTTCCCAGAACCCTTTCTTAATTTATATGCAAAGAGGGTTTCAGTTAAGATAGTTCAGCTGATTAAACGTTGACCACAGCTTTAAACAGATGACTGTTTTAAGAGGCAGATACTGTGATTGCTCTTTCCTTTGGCAAGCCAAGCCATTGCCCCTCACCAGTGAAAATCCATTTGTTATTCCAAGAATTTCATTGCCAAAGAAAAATTTATCTGCAGCTTTGAGAATTTGAAAAAAATCATTTCAGTTGGTTTGTCTGGGACTTGCCATCTTCTCCTAGGTTTGATCTCTCACAGTTCACCTCAAGTAGCGTGACCAAACTGATCCAAACTGGGGAAAAAGTAAAAATAGAGCTTGCTCTGTTAAGAGTATCAGAGCAGGAGAGTGAAATCCTCATTGTTCCCATTTCAGTGTAGAGCCCTGGTTTCGTCTGTGTTTGCTGCCATTCCCATGTCAACAAATTGGTCGTAGTTTGTTACCAACATACAAGTAGTCTAGGTTAGTTGTTCTAAAATCATGCTGGAGAGTAAATTAAAGCTTCCAAAGCAAGCAGAAGGCATTATTTCCCCTTGCAAAAATGAGACTGACTAGCATGTCTCTTTCTGTGTATTCACCCTGAGAATTCAGTGGCAATGCAACTGTGCATTAGTGGATGATGAAAAGCACTGTTTTTTATCATAGAGAATCTATAATCAGTCTGAAAAGAAAATACTTGAAATCTGAAATGGAAGATGTGTTGTCAAGCAGTCATACAAGCATGGATTCAACTTTAGACATCATTGCCAAAGAAGGATGCTCTAGCCTGCTAGATGAAGTCTTCATGGATTTAGAGGTTAGAACTCGTTTTTTAATTTAGCAAATCAGAAGTGTTAGTTTATAATAAAAAATAATTCAGAAATTAAATCATTAGGAAAAAGACTTTTGATTGTTAAACATATTTTATATGTCCTGTGCTAGCAAAATGCCAGTAAATGTCAATATTGTTATTAAACTGGTATGATTCTTGTGAAGGAGAATGAAAGTTGCTTAATTGTATTTCACAGGATGACTTCAGGCAGATGCTTGGAGGGTATGTGTGTGTATGTGTATATAAATATATATATATGCATATGTGTGTGTATATATAATGAATATTTGCTAGCAAATTGTACTTAGCTGTACACTTACATAGTAGAGTTTTTAAAAATATTTGGAAAACTACTCCTGATGTTGTTTTTGGCACTGGGGCACTACATCCATAATCAAGGTAGTTAATGGACTCTAAAGATGAGCTGTAGCCAGCAGGTCAAGGGAGGTTCTGCTCCCCCTCTACTCTGCCCTGATGAGGCCTCATCTGGAGTCCTATATCCAGTTCTGGGCTCCCCAGCTCAAGAGGGACAGGGAACTTCTGGAGAGAGTCTAGTGCAATGCCACCAAGATAATCAGGGGACTGGAACATCTTTCATACGAGGAAAGGCTGCAGG
>WBNH01006635.1:16673-164214 GCA_013401255.1 Urocolius indicus | reverse complement strand
ATATAATGCATAAAGAATTTGTCCCTTGTGGAGAACAAAGCCAGGTGGGTATGTACATGTAGAGAATGTTGGAATTATGTATTCTGGAGTTCTGGGAAAGCAGTGAAGTGTACAGGCCACCAAGTTTGGTATAGGCACAGGAATTTTGCGAGGCCGTCAGAGAGGAACAACTGAGTAGCCAGTAGCAGCTCAAGAAATCGAGTGAAGTTGCGTTATCACAACGATTTAAAAGTGCCTCATGTGAAACTGGAATGGTCATCTCTTAGGCCAATTTTATCCTTGGACATTATCTTTTTTCTTTAGCGTAGATATTTAAATAGAGAAAGTAATAAAAGGTTTTCGAGCACTCATGTGAGACAAACGCTCAGGTTAGTGCAGTGTGTTTATGTGCGCACTCAGTGTGTCTGTCAGGGTAGCACTCTGTGGCAACTGTTACTCTGACAACTGACTGCATTGTTTTCCTACAGTAACTGTTCCTTTTTAAGCAGTGCAATTTAGAAACCTACAACATGTAAAATTGTCTCCTGTTTTATTGTAACTGTACTGATACAATGAAAGCGTCAAAAATACATTCTGATCAATTGCTTCTTACTTTCTCAGCCACATCTCAATGAGCTGATGACAAAGAAGTGGTTGATGGGGTCTAATGCAGTGGGGACTATCTGTGTCACTGTGGAGGATTATTTCAATGATTTTGCAAAAATAAAAAAGCCTTATAAAAAGGTAGGTGCAAAATGCTCTGAGCTGTTTTGCTGATGTACTCTGAATATCATGCCCATTTGGAATTTCTGAACACTGAATGGAATTGAGATTTGCAACATAGAAATTGGAATTGATTCATCCCTGGAAATGGAAAAAAAAACCCAATCATGTGACAAAAGTGTGAATCTAATATTTCTCATTTGTTTGGTTCGGAGCCATATATAATACTGTCGAAGACAGATCATGGTTGCAGGGTTCAGTCCAGGAGATGTATTGGCATATTACTAGATTGTATTCTTAGCAGCTGGTAGTTTTCTACCTCTCCACGGAAGTTTGTAGTCAGATAAAGATTAGCTCTTCTGAAACTAGTTTTACTGGCCTGTAACTGCTTTTTTTTTTAAATTAAATGCGCATTCTGTAATTCTTTGTTTTAATATGTACCGTGGGCATAGTTAAATTGGTGCCACGAGGTTTAACAAATGCAAAACTCATCGTTCAAGTACTGTTACAGCAGTGCAATGTGCTAGGTTAGGTCATGGCCTATCAAAGGATATGCTGATATATCTATTCGCCTTTAATTGTTAGTATTTGTTTTCATCCTCTACAGAAATAAAGTGCATTTTGTGTAGTTAGAGTAGCATATCTTAAGTGATTCCCCAAGGTTTAGGAAATACTTGAAGCTACCAAGACCAGGATTTAGATGAGACCTTTGAAGAGACCTTTACAAAGCAGAAGTGTTTGAAAGTCTGAAAAATTGTACACTTACTCTTTCTTGCCTTATCTCTTATTAAAGACATAAAGGGGACTGCTCAAAGTTCCTTTGATGTCCTCTTAACCTTCAGTATTTGCCAGTCTTAGAGGCCTTATTATGTAAGTGAATAATACACATTTTTTATTCAGAAAAAGTACATAAAATAAGTTGGTCCCAGTATTAGTTTGTATCCATGGAGCAGCTTTCTTTCCCAGGTTTGTTTTGTTACTGTGAGGTAACAGTTGCTTGGCATAGACTTCTTTTAAGTGTTAATACTCATCTCTGCAATCATATGTGTTTCATCAATGTAGCATTTGCTATCACCTTATGGGGAAGAAGATGGCCAACACATTTTTTGGCATTTATCATACTTGCTATTCCACTGTCTCAGCACGAAAATATCTCCCACACAAGACACCGTATGTTCCAGCACTGAATGGGACATACTTTGGTTTCACTTTTCCATCTTCCTCATGTGCCAACTGAATACCATATCATAGCTCTGTTGGCTCTTCTTAAGCCTTCTTACTGAGATGTGGCAGAGCTGTTCATCTAAACTTAATTCTCAGTGGGGTGACAGACACATGCATGACAGTCTCACACAGTCTGTTCTGTGCAGTCACTTTTCCTCTGTGTAACTGGCATCAGTTCCACCAATGCAAGAGAAACCATTCCTCAACAACCAGTAAACTCTGGTATTTCTGAATAGTCTTGAGAGCAGGACTTGAAATAATATTTTCTGTGGCCTGGATGGTAGGCAGTGACTTCTGAGACTTTGCAAATTGTTGTTTTCCCTCTTTTCTTTTTCCTTTTATTTTTCCTCTTTTTCCTGAAAATTTCTCAAGTTTTGACTGGAAAACATGTTGACTGAAACTAAAGCTTGATATGTACTAAAAAAATGTGATTAAAAGTCTGTAACTACCTGTTATGCAGACTTTTTCTTAATTGAAAGTAATTTTGTCACCATGCTTGGGGGTGGGAGGGGGAAACCCCAGCTTGAGGACTAGTGAGATTTAAGGATTATCCTTGCATTAGAGTTGAAAAAATGTGTAAAGCTTTTAGGCTTTTCGTTTTGTTCTTCATTTCTAAACTTCAGTGTTGTTTTTGCACTAACATCAGATGCTTCACTTAATCACCAGTAGCTATTTCCTATAAAAAAGACACGTGCAGACAACTCATCAGCTGAAAAAGGTCCGAGAAAGTGATTGCTGCTGGCTCCCTAGGCCTCTTGCTAGATCTGACCCAGAGTGCAGATAATGCAGGCAAGATAGGCAGTACTTCGTGCAATGTACTGGAGCTCTCCAGCAGAGACCTTGACCATCTACAAAGAGCAAGGCTGAAAAGCCGAGGACAGGTCTGTTCTAAAGATCATCTGAATTGCTTCATGTTTCTTCTTCTGTCTTCGCTCCTCAAAAATAATTCAACCGTGTACTGGTGATTAAATACAAATAGCTATTTCAAAGCCTAATAATTGTTGAAAGACTAAGAAGAAGGGCTATGTTTGCAGGTGTCACTGCCATAATCCCCCCATACTTTTTCCTTTTCTTTCAGACAATGACTGTTGAGGCCCATCGGAGAGTGGTTGTGGAGTACATCAGAGCCATCATGCTAAAACGGATATCTTTCCGGAATGCAGAAGAGAGAAAAGAGGGTGCAGAAAGAATGATCAAAGAAGCAGAACAGTTCAGATTTTTGTTTAAGAAGCTTGCAGCTGTAAGTGTTTGCTTTGGGTAATGCCATTTACCTGGTAATATAGAAGCAAACACACACGTCTGTTGCTTGGGGAAAACGGCTAGAATTAGATTTCCACGTCTCCAAACTTTTGGGTGGCTTGTGAGTATCAAGGATGCCAGCTAAGGGCACGGACAGTGTTTCTGAACACACATAGGCTTGATGCTAAAGTGCCTGAGCACCAGTTTCTGCTGCTTTGTTTTTATATAGCTCTCTGCAGCTTGAGTGTTTGAATGGCCTCACAGAAATAAGTACCCTAAATTCACAGTAGTAAGTGAAATTAAAAAAGCAATTGTAGGTTTAAAAAAATAAATTATAACATTGGGCTTTGCTTTTTCTAGCTGGAAGAAAGGATGACACTGAATCCAACAGATGCAGTTACTTAGTACCTAAGTAGCCTGCAGCGTATGGGTTTAGAACCATCAAGACAAGCATGTTGACCCCATTTAAAGTGCAGTAGAAATAGAAAAGACAAGCAAAAAAAAAAAAAAAAAAAGGCTTTTGAGAAACAATGTACGAGATACACAGTTTAAAAAAAAAAAAAATTCATTTTAGGCAGGAATCTGCTGACAAGCTCCTGAGGTAAACAGATGACAAAACACAAAAAGAACATGGAGAAAGATAAAGCCTGAAAAACTAAGGGTTTGGGGAAGGAGCTGTGTTCACTTCTGCTCACTGTGGAAGATGTTGGGGTAACCCCTACATCAGAGAGACCTTCGTTACGTGGGATCTGTTTCAAATTAAGGCATTGATGGAAAATGTTATGGACTAAATGAAATTAATGGGACCAGATCAGCAGAAGCAGATGAACTGGAACTAGAGCACTAAAATGGTCTGGAGATGAAATAGATATGACAAGTTCAGTTGATCAGTTGTTGAAAGCTGCCCTGGTGTGCAGGTGACTAGAAGGAAGTTAATGGAGGGCCAGTTCCTACGTAATGTTTTGGAAGAGGTCTGGCTTTCACATCAGTTATTCCTAGTGTTTATGTGGGCAAATTAGCAAAAGTTCAAGACTGGACTGCATCACAGTGTGGAGAAATGCAACATGTTGTTTGTGAGACAGGACTTTCTTGGCTGATATTCTGAGGGTATGTCACTGAATGAACAACAGAGGCTTATGGTAACAATTCACAAATATTTTGTTACTGTCTGAAAATACAGCTCTTTGGGGAATTCTAGAGCGTGTCAAATCAAACTACCAATTAAATGATTGTTTCTAGGTACTAGGGGGATTACTTTTATTTTGGGGATTTTTTTCTAAGTTTTTTTTTTTTTTTCTTTTAATTTTGCAGGGCTCCGGAGAGGACACTGAAGGACTCTGTGACATCATTGAAGCCATTGCAGAGGTTATCAAGCTAACTGATCCTTCACTGCTCTATCTGGAAGTTTCAACTTTAGTCAGTAAATACCCAGATATCAGGTAATTATCTTTGCCCTCAAAGTAGATAGATGGATAACATCACAGTTCTTTGTAGTCTTGAGTGAATTTTAAAACAATGTGTAAATGTGATTATATTTTTCATGTTTCAGAATGTAGTCACTTTCTTATGAAAAATATTGGTAATAAAAAATGTATGTGGCCTGAACTAGGAGGTACACATGAAGGCCTCAGTGGTACAGCAAAGGAATAATGAAAACACTTCCAGTCTGTGTTTTGGGAAGGATCAACTATGTTTTAGAGTCCTAAGAGTGGCCAAAATATTACTTTGTATTGAGCTGGAGAAGCCAGTTTTGAGCAATAAGAGACCCGATTAAGAACCGAAGTACCTGCTGAAACTGAATGAAAGGATTGCCAACTAAATGTTGTTGTTGTTTTGGATTTTGTGATTTGTTTTTTAATTTTTTAACAAACTCTTACTTGAGTCAAGTTCCCTAGTAATGCCAGTTTTGCCATTTTCCTTTGGCAGGGATGACCACATTGCAGCCTTGCTGACGGTGAGAGGCGATGCCAGCAGAGATATGAAGCAGACTATCATTGAGACTCTGGATCAAGGTCCAAGCCAGCCCAATCCAAACTATGTGCCAATTTTTAAAGAAATTACAGTTCCTACTCTAACTGTGCCTAAACTTCTTAAGTAACTGACAGCTCTGTGTTTGTGTGTCATTACTGGTCTGGGATCAACAGGTCTGAAATGTTTGAGGGCAAAATTGGCAATGCTGTTTTGAGTAAAGTTCAATATACACGGATACCTGCTAGGCATGCTTGTTTTCTGAAGAGCTGGATGTGGGAAGAAAATGTAATCAGATTTCTGAAAGAAGATGGACGTAAAGGTCATGTTCGAAGAATGAAGCTTGTAGTGGCCAGGGGACTTTTTACTGATCCGTTTGTTACAGCTGGTTTTGCTGTCAGCAAATATGTTTTTCTCGTGAAGTATGTTTGCACAGTGCACTGCAATGCCACATAAAGGTATTTATACCAAAAACATCAGAGCTGTTCTAACGCTGGGTATACAAACAACATCCATTGCTTACAATACCGAAGCAGACTCCTTTGGAACTGTCTTTATATGGCACTGCATTAACGTCCTCAGCCCACTTTCACGTTATACATTGTGTATGTACTTAATTTGATGTAAAATAGTTTATTGCAGAAAACTTAATTATGAAATCAATTTCCTGTCTTGAGGGATTGAATGAAATTGCTACTGTGCAATTCGATTATGGTGAATAAATAAAAACAGACACATGAGGTACCATTTTTTTTGTAATCAATTTACTAAAAACAGCACATAAAGCACCACCCGTTCAATAAAGTGTTAAACTAGTTGCTCCCTTCAGCTATGTATTCTTTGCATCCTTACAGATTTATAGTAGATATAACTTTTTGTTTTCGGTGTGAATAAAACTGGATTTAATAGTTTTCTGAAAACACAAGATACTGTTTTTTATTTCCGCAGTTTCAGATGAATGCTTAAACGTTAATTTTCAGTATTATCTGTCCTAACTATAAAATATTAGTGGAAAATTGTGGGTGTAAAGGGATGTGATAGAGAACACAACCCAGACGTTGCCTGTTAGTACCTGAACAGAGTTCAGTACAAGGAAGACACGACCTTACTCTATTCTGATTGTCTTCTGGCCCATGCAAACCCTGATCTCGTGCCATACTGCGCCAGAAGAGAGAGATGCAAGGTCAGCAGTTGGGACGAAGGATAAAATATTGTGGCTTTTTTTTTTTTTTCATTGATGAGGGAGCTTGTGTCAAAGGATGAGGATGGTTTAGCTGAACCGTGAGTGGTACGTGAGGAGGTTTAGCGAGGTCTGGAGGTGCTCTGTGTCCTATGAGACCTCACACCGTCCCTACAACTCTTAGCGAGAGGAAGTAGCCTGATTTCTGGAGGGTGGTGTTCAGTTAAGAATCACTGGAGTGATGCTGACTCATCGGGCTTGTACTTCAATGTCAGTCCCGTGCTTCCTGCCCTGTGTGCTTTCGGTATTCAGCTGGGCTGAGGGAATCGGTTCACCGGGCTCCGTTTCTCCCTTGTACCCCCCGCAGCAGTAACGCTGTATCTCTTGGCTCTTTACATTGGGCTGCATCCCCCTGCTCGCCAGCCAGGGAAGGATGCCGGAGCCCTCCCAGCGGCCGGTGTCCTGTGGCAGGGAGCGCCGTCACCGCTTCAGCGCGGGTCCCCGCGCGCCGCTCGGTCGGCTGCGGCTGCGGCTGGGGCTGAAGAGGCGCGGGCCAGCGGCCGCAGTGCGCTCTGCGGGCGGCCGTTCCCTCAACGCCCCGGCCCCCGTCAAGCGGGACCCGTCCCTGGCACACCCCAGCGGACAACAACAGCGACAGCTCCCTGCCATTGCCGCGGCAGCGTGCGGGCGGGGCAGCGCCTCCTGTCGGGATTCCCCGGGGCGGGGCTCGCGCTGCCGGNCCCCGCCCCCCGGGGATCCCCGCCGTGCCACTACCGGGCGACGGTAGCCCCGCACTGCGACACCGAGCCGCCCCCGCCCCCGCTCCCGCTCCCGCCCCCGCCGCGCGGCACAGCTCGGCACACGCCGCCGCCGCCGCCGCCGCTCGGGAGGAGGCTCCCCCGCCCCGTGTCAGAAGGGGGAGCTCGGAGAAAGGCCGGGAGAGCAGCGAGTACGGCTGCGCGGGGTTTAGAGAAAGAGAAGGCTGTCACCTTTGACCCGAGAGTCCAGGAAGGGTCGTCGGGTCTGGAGGCTCGAGGTAGCGGGGTAACGGGGAAAGCCCGTGGGAAAGGAATCGTGGTAAAAGCTCAGTGCGGTGCTTCGAAGCTACTAACGAACGCCCTTTTCGAATAGCACGTTAAGAAACGCGCTGCCCAGACCGTGGCAGTGTTTGGTAAAAGGTAGTGAAAAAGCTTCGCAGATGTGTCATGTGGAGGAGACCGGGGAGGTTCTTACGCTGGATCCATTTTTTATGCACGATGTGCCGAGGAATCTGTCTTAAGTAACAGCAAGAAGAGGCTGAAGGCTAGACAGACAGCAGTAAGTTGCTAAAACGGGCTTGTATTTACTTAGTAACTCACAAGTGACTCAGGCATGTGGCAGCTTACCTCCCCAGCCCTCCGAAAAAACACTTCATCTGAGAACTTGAAGGAGACGTGCACAATCTTTCTATTTTTTAAGAAAGATCCAGAAAGAAACAGATCAGAAGCCTGACATCTGCACCGGTCAGGCCAGCGGAGACTGTTTTAAATGATGTAGCTAGTCAGGAGAGTTGCACAGCTTCTATTGAAAGTCTTTCTCTCTGGCAGACTACTGTGTAAGTCCTGGAATATGTTTGACAAGGATTGGGTACAGCTACGATGGCCAGACCTGCAGTTGAGCCTCCAAAGAGACTCTCAACATAGAGAAGATCAAAGGCCTTTAAAGAAACCCGGTATAAGTAGAATGAAAGGGAAGGTCCTTTGGTGCGTAAATAACTGGCCGTAAGAAGTGTGATCATCTGCCACTTTGGCAGATGTGCTGGGCTCCTTACTCCATATGTTCAAGAGGAACTGGGGGGACAGTGGATGAACAGGCAGACAGAGTTTGCTGGTCGGACTGATTCCTGCAGTTAAGTGAGGCCTGTGAAGACTTGCAGGGGCACCTTGCCGTAGTCCTGAAGGGCTGGGTGACGTGATGCCCTGGCACGGCTGGGTCGTGATCGCCGTGTGACAGTCAGGTGAAATCCAGAATAGATACCTGATGTCCACGAGGAAAACGCACTTTAACTTTACAGCGTGTTGTATACAACACGAATGAGCTCTGAGCTGACCGATGGTTCTCAGGAGCAGGATAAGTAAGTTATAACATGTGTTTTATGAAAACAGCAGCTTAGCGTTTATTAGCAGCTCACAAAAGGTAAAACATATTCAAGAGTACCTAGAAAAGAAATAGGCAATGAAAAGGGGAATGTCACTGTATTGTTATGATATGTGCAATGTACAATTCCAGTTTGAGTGTTGTATGTGGTTTATATGGTATCTGAAATGGGGAAAGAACCCTGTAAAAGGAACAGAAAAGGTTTAGAAAAAAAAAGACAAGGACTAAAGGAAAAAGAACAGCTTCTGCAGAGGGGTCAGTTGAGCAGGACGCTGATAGTAACTGAAGGGAAATTAAAGCAATCAGTGCCAAGGGGACAGTCTTTGTATAAGATAGAGGGGAGTCCCCACTGCTTTCAGATATCCTTTTAAAGAAGGCATGATCCTGCTTTGTATGGGCAGAAATTATTTGGTTTATTAATTTTGGTATAGAACTCCGTTCTCTAAGACAAGAAACCGTGAAGGCTCAATGGAAACCGCACCTGCCTGGGCTTTCCCACTTCTTGAACCCCTTTGAAAAGGGTCAAGGCCCTGCAGTAGATTCTCTCAGTAGGTTGCATTAGGAGCTTTCTCTCTGTTGCTGGCATCTTGCTGAGAGAAATGGGGTGCCAAATTTGTGGCTCCAATTTGGGAGCCAAACACCTTACTACTGTGACGTTTTTTAAAAGATCCTGGGGTGTTCTGCAGCTCTCTTAAAAATAAATGAGTAAAAGTACTTTCTTGGGTGGAGAATGCCCAAACTGTTTTCTAGTCAGTGCTTGCTTTTGTGTGCCTTTTCACTCCAAACTTAAGTCCTACCTGCAGTGTTTTTCTGTAGCTTTTACTGTGTTCCAGATTGTCTTATCAGTGTGAACAAAGCGTTTAATTTGTGGTACCTGTGAATGGTTTACCAGGTAAACTGCAATTAGTGATTTTTCAGGAAAAGATTAATCATACCTGAGAGTAAGAACCAGAGGCTGAAGTGTTCTGTCAGTGGAACCTGATCATTTCAGCTATTTAAAGCTTACTTGCTCTTTTTCAATCTTTGGGTTTTTTTTCTCTTCACAGGGTTGATAAAGACAGGAGTGGGATAATATCTGACAATGAACTTCAGCAGGCATTATCCAATGGTAAGTCTGTAAACGAGCAGTGAGGCAGCTCATTGTCTTCATTAACTTTAATATTCAATGTCACGTCAGACCGGTTACTCCATGCTACGCTTCTTTGACGGGGAAGGTTGGGAAGAATGTTCCTACCACCGATTAATATTGTTTAGTCTACAGCAAAAGGCTGACAAGGAGGAGAGAAAAAAAAAAGTGGATAATCTTGATTTTATTTTACTTTTTAATCTTTTTCTTCTTTTTGTTTTGGATTTCAAGGGAAGTTTTCTAGGTTTGGTGCATGTTAGTAATAATGCATTATAAACTGAGTGCCTGTAGTAAACATTACTGACTTGTGTTTGGAGGAATGAAGGCACGCATTTCGCTTTATTTTTGCAAGCTCTGCTTCCTAGAAAACAGAAATGATGATTTATATATTCCTCTCTTGTCAGTCCTGAACCTGTGCTTTTTAACCAGGGTCAGTGTATAACCTGAACAAAGGTGCAGAGGTTTACAACCACCAGCATTTTTGCTGCACATAAAATCTTTTCATTCAGTATGGTGCAGGAGTTGGGGATGGTCTTCTTTTTATTTTTTATTATTCAGGCATGTTTGTGCTTTTCCCCTAACAAAGTAGAAGCTTCCTAGAAAACTCTGGTATTAAGACTTTCTAGTAGTCTGTCAGTTTCCTGCCGTAACTCCCTTAAAAAGAAACTAGGGTGGGGTGGAATAACTCATGGAAGCAAAATAAAACTCCACATTTTTTCCAATAGGCTGTTTTTACTTTCCTCTGTTGATTTAGGGTGGATAGGGTTGCACTTTCTGAGGGACCTTTTCCACACAGAAATCTGAAAAAGTGCAGATTGAAGCTGTTTGTGCATCTTTGTGTCCAGATCAAAGTTCTCCTTATCTCAAGGTCTAATTCCTTCATCCTTCCTGCACTTTGTGACTGAGAAGGGCTTAAACAGATGTCTTGGGCTGCAGTGCACACAGACTAAAAGGCTCTTTTTTTTGTCAGTAATCACAGTAAAACTGTGGTCTTATAACTGGATTTACTATTTGTTTAATGACATATCTGATGAATTAAAAAGCAGCTGCACCTGGTCCATAACTAAAGTAAGATTTTGAATAACAGTTTTGTCAAAAGCCGAGTTAAGTCACTGCTTTGATTGAAGGTTGAAGTGTCCCATTCATAACCATGTGGGAATCTGCCTTCAGCTGCCATTTTGAACTTTACATATTTTGAATATCTTCTCATCTGATTGAACTGAGGGATGACTATCTGAACTCTTTTCTTTCCTTATTCACAGTGTAGATTAGCAGTTTCGGCGCTTTACTATGAAGAGTCCCCGCCCAAGTGAATTTGCCATTAGGCAAAACATTTACATAACTGTAAGCTTCCCCCATTGCGAGATTCAGGGTCTCATGTCACAGAATCACAGAATCTCAAGGGCTGGAAGGGAACCCGAAAGATTATCTGGTCCAACCCCGCTGCCAGAGCAGGACCACCTAGAGTAGGTCACACAGGAACTCGTCCAGGCGGGTTACACCAAAGTCAATAGCAATTCACTATATAATCTTAAAAAATAGATCTGCTAATGGATGGCTGTGTGTAGCTTTCCTGCAATCTGACACAGGCTAAAAGAATGTTAGGTGGTTGTTTCTGAAACGGGAAAAAAATCTGCAGAGTGCTCATTAAAGTCTGAAGTTCAATGTGGTTTTGACATTCGGCTTTTCAACATGTCAAGTTTATGTAAATAAGTCTCCTTACCTGGGAGGGACTGCTGGCTGCTTCGTCTAGTTTGCACAGTAAAGTCATTCTTGGTTTTTTTTTCCTGTGCTGCTATGTAAAGCCAGGGGTGGGGAACAGTCTTTTACTGTTTGTTGGGCCCTGCTCAAGCAGCAATATTTCTGCATCTGAAAATGCTAATTTGAACTAATACTTCATTGATTTAGCAGTGGAGGTGGGATTTACACTAAGCTCTACATTGGACTGTGTGGTTATGCAATGTTAGGGACCTTTTCACTGCTGTCAGCAACTAAATGCCCAGGAGCGACCCACTTGCAAAACCAGAAATAAGCAGACGGGTTTTTAGTGATTAATAGATAGGAGATCTTGTTTGACTTCAAACTCTTTTGCTGCCATCAGTAGAAGCAGTGGCATATCAGTTTTGGTCTTATCTTTTATCCAAGACCTCCTGGCTACCCAGGATGAAAACAATCCTCCTTAGGTCTTCCAAGGACTGGAGCTTTGGTTTGTTTGGATTTTTTTTTGACACAGCCTGGAAAATGTTGCTTTCTGTGCAGTATCTGTAAAGCATTGGTCTGAAGTCATCTCTGAATGGTCAAGAACAGAATTTCTTCAAAGCAACCCCGTTTTATAACACGCCAGCTCCCTCTCATCTAGCTCTGTATTCACTGTTTCAGTTCTTAACACCAGTTTTTGGTTGGTTTGTTGCATTTTGAAAAAATGTGACTCATTATTGAGGAACTAAGTAATTCTTTCTGTTTCAGGCACGTGGACTCCATTCAATCCGGCAACAGTCAGGTCGATTCTTGGTGAGTGTAGTTGCCTGATGGGAAAGAAACAGTCCCGGTCAGAGGACTGAGAACGCCATTGCCTGCTGCGCTGTTGTAGAGAAATAAGGATGTACAAATAAGACATCTACAGCGTGCATTTCTGCTGTGGTAACAAATGCCTATGTGAAGGGCTTTTCAGCAAATTTGGCTGTAGCACTAACAAGCTGGCCTTTCAGTGTTAGGTGGTAGGTTTCAATAGATCTTTACACGTTGGGGTCATTTTCCCCTCCTGACAGCTCTGCAGTAGTAAGTTCAAGTCAAGCATTTTCCCATTTGAATGCTACAGGAATGTCCTTCGTGTGCACACACATGCACTTATCAAAATAGCCTGAGAAAATGTTACTGTAGAGCTGCATAGATAGTAAATGTTACGTGTGGGGATGTTTTCAGCTTAAATATTCTAAAAAGATGTTCTATAGCTTGTCTTCCTACCTCACTTTTCCTCTCTTGCTCCAAAAAGACCAAACCGAAGCTTTACTGGGTTTGAATTCCTTAGTCCTAAAGTAATAGCCAGCAATGTGGAAGATAATGGCAGTAAACCAGAAGGATCCAAATTTAAGGATAAAAATCTTTTCTATCAGTTCTAGACAGTTCATAAATGCAAGCACTCAATTTTGTGCTGTTTTGAAGCAGCATTCAGCAGCAGCCCCGGTTGTGTGACCTGCTCTTCCTATAGTGACAGCATCAGAAAGCCCAAGGCAGATGAATATCCTGTCACTTCTGGCATTCAGTATATGCTGCAGACTTTTGATGAGTCCTGAGATCAGAACACCCCTCATCCCTCTCTTTTTGTCACTGGATGATCAATCAAAATGAAATGGAAATGAAAACCCAGGAAAACCAAACGTTCTGTGATTGATGCTGGACCTCTTTTACCTTGCCTTATCTTCTCCTCCTCCAGTGGACAGCTGCTTGCTTTTTTAGGCAGTGCTGTCTACAATATCACTTGTATTTTTGCAGTTCCTTTGCTGTCTTCGGTACTTTCCACAAAGCACTGTCACTTTCTTCTTAAAATATGAGCAGACCTCACTGAAGAGTAGTACGACTCAGGTTTTGTACGTTTCTTATTTTTGTTTCAGGCATGTTTGACCGAGAAAACAAAGGTGGTGTGAACTTCAATGAATTTACAGGAGTCTGGAAATACATCACAGACTGGCAGAATGTTTTTCGAACGTATGACAGAGACAATTCTGGAATGATTGACAAAAATGAACTCAAGCAAGCACTAACAGGTTTTGGTAATTCATTTGTAATTACAGTTTTTATGATTGGGTTACATCATCAGATGAGCTTACTGTTAGGGCTGAACTGCTCTGACAAATGTGAATGAGGAGGAGGTGAAACACGGAGATCCTGTGAGGTAGGAGGTACCTTTAAAGAAATCCACGCCACAAGCACTTTTTATGTGATTTCCTTTAGCGGAAAAATAAAAGGAGATGTGGCAGTAGCTGTGTGGAATGGTTCCTGCCTCCCCTTACCAATACTGCAGCAGGTAACTGCCTTTCCAAAGGTACTCGAATGAAGCCAGCTGCCCACGCTATGGCAGCCTTCTGATGGCAAAGGGAACTTTCAGTTCATTGACTGCTTACAACAACTTGAATTTCAGCCTTAAGCCATTCCCTCAACCAACCAGTCACTTCAATCAGGAATTATGTCAGCTCTACTACTGAGTGTGGGTTTTTCTTTGTGCATTTTAACAGATATTTGGCAACAAAAAAAATACTTGCCTGCTCTTTTCTGGTTTTGTTCTACACACCTGCTAAATTTGCTGAATTCCTTTTCGAGATGGACTGCAGTAATTGAACCCTTTTAAAGCATTTCTCTTTTCCAAGGTTACCGACTGTCCGATCAATTCTACGATATCCTTATTCGCAAGTTTGACAGACAAGGAAGAGGACAAGTTGCTTTTGATGACTTTATTCAGTGCTGTGTTGTTTTACAGGTAAGAAAGGAGATGTATTTTATTGTCAATAGAGAAAAACATCACCTTTCCTTAATCGTTTATGCCTCTCCATTTAATTATAATATTGGATCTAGAAGTTGCTTATAACTAAACCATGTGAATAATGTATATGACAGATGCTAGAAACATCTTCCATTATTGGTCTTCACTTGTTATCCATTTGCATCACAAGCCAACGCGATACAGTTGTTTGGCCTGTTAAATTTTTTATGGGGATTAAAAAAAAAAAGTGTTTTCAAAGGGAAGCACTGAACAGTGTTTCCATTATTTTAATACACGTGCTTCCTCTGGATCCTGAGCGCATTAAACCTGGAGCGTGTCATGTCCTGTTGTGCCCGTAACTCCCATAATCTGAATCGTGAGGCTTTTTTATCCCTCTCTGTTTAAGGCTCTGATTAAAAGGAGATTGACCTCTAAGTTCAATTAGTCTTTTGTCACTGCACTTACTGCAGGGGCAATGGTAGTAAAAGATATTTCAAACAAAAAACCTTACCAGTAACACAAATGCATGTGGGAGTAGAGAGGGAAAGAGACAACTGTAGTTTTGCAGCTGCATTGTTTAGAAATCAATCGCATCATTGCTTAAGGTTTCTCTATCTGGCTTTTCTGAAACTTAGGTAAGAGGCTGGAGAAAAGCTGGGAAACTGTAGCAGTGGACAAGCTGAGCTTTAGGAGGACAGGAGAAAGGGTGCTGCTCTTCCACTGGCCAGCATTGCAACAGTATCTTCAGCTATCTTCTGATGCGCAACACCAGGAGAAAGCACTGCTCTGTAAACTTGGTTTTGCCATTATTTACACGCAGGTGTTTGGTTCTTCCCCTTTTAGCTTTGTGTCTGTAAACTACAAGTCTGCTGAAACATCCACTGCATTTATATTCATTTGTAGTACAAGTAATGTGCTTAGTTATAGACTTATTCTAGGAAAGAGGGCTCTGAAATCGAGTGTCATTCAGGTGGTGTCAAGTGAAACCCCGCTGGGAGTTATTGTGGTCCACTTGCTATAGTGCCTGGCCTCTCTGGGGTAAAGCACAGTTGGCTACCAGATGAGACATGGACGAGAGACTCTGGCTCCAGCTGCTTCCCAAATGGCTCATGAGAATTGCGCACTGTTTCTTGCCTCCTCTGAAGCCAGTTACACAAAGCTGTCTGGGCTATACAGAAGTGCCTGGATAGCCATAGCTATCATACCATAGCATGAAGCGGGTTAAGAGGCAGCTCAGGCTGGAGAGATGGCAAAGAGCTACTTCTAGGTGCAGAGTGCCCACAGCAGGGTTGAACAGCAGGTGCCCGCAAAGCTCCAGGGGCCTAAGGGGTAGAGGGGGCAGTGTGAGCTCTGCAGGGGCACACAGGTGACTGGCTTTTCCCCTTTACAGAGGCTGACGGACGTGTTCCGCCGCTATGACACGGACCAGGACGGGTGGATTCAGGTGTCCTATGAGCAATATCTTTCCATGGTCTTCAGCATCGTATGACGCCAAGAGCTAGAAACTGCACACTGGCATCACCCAGGCTGGAGCTGCCAAATCATCCTGTACCCAACAAGATTATAGATGTATTATAATGGATGCAATGTCACATTCTTAAATTTTGTATGTTGGTCGTCACCTTCAGACCCTGTACTTGAGTTGGTGTTTATTTTGTATTACTGTACAATATGACCATCTCTGCTTACCGTAGGACAGAAAGCACAGAACCTAGATTGAACCGGTGCAATGTCAAACTTACTTTAACTCCTTCCACATATCCTGCATGGGGGAAAATGACTCTTTAGAAATGCCAAATCAAAATAATGCTTGTTAGTTTGTAAGAGTTGAAAGTCAGAAGTTGCACAACATGTTTTGCATGTGCCTTACTTTTCTAAGACTTTAATGTATTAATTTTTAATACAGAATTTAAAATTAAGTAAAAATATTAGACCAACTTCAGTATTCTATTTGATCTTTGTACAGCTTTTTTTTAAGGGTGGGAGGTTACTTCTATATTCTAGTTTTCTACTGTTCAGGGGTCCCTGAAGCTGTTTTTCCTTGCCTTGTCCTTTGATCTTCTAGCTGCCTCCTCATTTCAGGGTCACCTTCAAATATAACTTCTTCAGCCCAGTGTCCAGTACTCCATCTTCCTCAATGAGTTCCCTACAAAAATAAACTACACTCAACTACTCTGGATAGACAGTTCCCTCTGCTTAGCAGCCTGACTTTCCACCAGTCATCTTTTCCTTTCTGTGCTGCAGCACTTCAATCAAGTGGCCAACTGACAGACGGGCTCCTCTCACTTCACCATCTTACCCCTTACAGTTAGTGAGGGGCACTGTGGAAAACTGAAGCAAAGAAAGTAATGCCCAGTTCCTATCATACACCATCTCCTGAAGTAACTTGAAAGAAGAACAGAGAACAAGTTCCCTTAGAATGCTTGAAGAAAATCTTACACCGGCACTATCCGAGGCACTTACACCTGCACGAGCAGCACTACTACTTACTTACCTGTAACTGCTGCTCTGCAGGACACCTTCACAGGCACCCTTCACCCTTGTTTCGAATGTCATGCTCACATACAGCCCCAGGCGGGTGAGCTGATGCTGCCAGGAGCACCTGATGGTGCCAGTAGTAACAAGAAGCTACTGTAAGAGATTAGGCAGACAGGGTTGGGGCCCACAAAGAGAAAGACTAAAAAAATATCAGTGTTACACTGTTACTCTTCTTGTCTCAGCCAGAGTGCAGGTCAGGGGGGAGACACTCAAGTGGCAACATGCAGTTACCAGTGGTGTAGACAAACTGCCACGGGTTGTCAAGTGATAATCAAGACAGACCCTTGGCAACAGCTCAGCAACATTTTCTAAACACTCTTCTGCTGTGAAAGATGAGGAGACAGGCCAAGGGCCTGCACATCATAAGCACACAAACCAAACGCTTTGGGCATCACCACTCAAAGGGCAAGGGATTGTTTCTGGAGAAAGGAGGGAGCAGGAATAGTGACCAATGTCAGCACCTGATTCAACAGCCTGGGATGAACTGTGAAAGCTACCTGTATGTAAATAAAAGCAAAGCTTCCAACAGTTACTGCCTGAACCTTACCTCCCCTGGAGGCTCCAGACTCTTACCTCAGTGCCAAAGCTCCTGGTGTGGCTGTAAGAGTGCTGCCAGCCAGCCAGCGTTGAAAGGGATGCTGCTGTGCAGGCTGTCACTGCCCACCTCATGCAGGTTACTTCTTAAAGAGTTTAGAGAAACAGGAAGAGGCAGAGGATTCATTCTGCCTCAGTTCTACACCACACAGGAACAAGATCTGGCAAAAGGGCTCATGGCAGTAAGGAGTAGCCAGAAGTTGACTGAGGGAAATTGGCCAACACGGGGGTCCGGGTTTATGAAGTAACTGGTAGGATAAACTTTCATAGCATATTCTATGTTTTTTTTCCATGAGGTCTTCTTACCTGGTGCCTTTGTGGACACTGCTGGTCAGGTGCCAAAAAGGTCAGAAGCCTGGATTTGTGCTTTCCCTTTCCTAGCATCATTTGAATCCCCCTTTAAAGGTGGTAGGGTTAACTGAGAGAGAATAAGTTGGACAGAATCCACAGCCCCCATCTCACAAGTCATGTTTGTAGGATGAGCTGCTGGCTAGAGAGAATGTGAGACAGGCAGATAGATCTTCAGGGTGGATCTCGTAAAAGAAAACAGTCCGAATTGCGAGTAGCAGGCCCTAGGGAGGAAGGGAAGGTGTGGTGGAAGGCCTGATGCTCAGTGCTCACAGCTCCCAGAGACAAGGAGCTCACTCCTGTCATGGGGATCAACAGTCCCTTAGCAGAGTGGCATCCTAAACATGCTTCTGTCCATTTCATCTTGCCCTTCACTTGAATACTAGAAAATCGGTGTGTATCTTGGGGGTACTGGCGCATGAAAAGTTCAACATGAGCTGGCAATGTGCACTCACAGCCCAGAAAGCCAACTGCTGCATCAAAAGCAGCGCGGCCAGGGGATTCTGCTCCTCTGCTCTGGTGAGACCCCACCTGCCTCCAGCTCTGGGGTCCTCAGCACAGATCTGTTGGAGTGAGTCCAGAGGATGAACACAGAAATGGTTAGAGGGATGGAACTCCTCTCCTGTGAGGAAAGGCTGAGAGTTCAGGCTGTTCAGGCTGGAGAACAGAAAGCTTCAGGGAAAACTTATCACAACCTTTCAGTACTTAAAAGGAGTTTAAGAAAGACAGGGACAAAAATTTTAGCAGGGCCTGTTGCAATAGGACAAGGAGTGATGGTTTTAAACTAAAAAAGGGTAAGAGTTAGACTAGCTATAAGAATTTTTTTTTTTTTATGATGAGGGTGGTGAAACACTGACCAGGCTGCCTACAGAGGTGGTAGGTGCCTCATCCCTAGAAACATTCGTGGTCAGGTTGACGAGGCTTTGAGCAACTTGTCTGGTTCAAGTTGGTTGGACTCGATGACCTTTAAAGGTCTCTTCCAATCCAAACCATTCTACAGTTCTATGAAATTGAACTCCATGAGGGAATGTGTTCCTGCAGTAACAAGAATGCTACTGGTTTGACACTAGTCAGCTATACCTGTTTGCTGGTATGGGACACGAGGAAGAAAAAGGTCTCCGAAACCAGTTGTGGAGGTGACAGCTACAGACCAAAAGTCAGTCAAACCTGGGAGTGCCAAATGGCAGCCCCCCAGGGCAGTATCAGAACACAATCTGGACATTGAGGCTCTTAATTTCCAAAGCTAGGAAGACCTTTGGAAAGATGAAAAGAGAACTAAGGAGAAAGCAGGGATGCAACTGAAATTGGGTCAGCCGAGTGATTGAGAGAAACCCCAGGCTCCTGGCAATGATCCTACATATGAGATAAGGCAGGCTCCAAGTGCACATTACAAGGTATCAACAGCTTAAAACAGTTCCCTGTGTGATAGTGCCTGTGTATAAGGACCAACAGACAATCATCTCAAGCACTCTACTGACTTTGGTAAGAACTGAAAAGCAGAGCCGCAAAGCACATTTACAAGATTTCAAATGCTACCCAGAGCTCAGGAAACCTGCAGTAAATCAACACTGAAAAACATTTCCTCTCTTCACTTGGTCGCCACTTCAACTCCATTTCAAAATGCAGTTGATCCAATGCAACAGCCTGCACAACAACGAGAAGCAGTTCCCCAGAACGAGAACTAAGACAGGAACATGTAGGCAGAAAGAGCATCTAATTTGGGCAGAGATCACCCAGCTGCTGCATGCCACTGGGATGTACAGTAATGGCACTAAAATCCCGAAGTGAGTGAGAAATGGGAAAGTCTCTCATGAAAAGGTCTTAACTTGACAGAGTTGTAGCAGTAACATCTTCTACAAACATTTTTTTTCTACAGTTTCAGAATTTTAGTTGCACTGCACTTTAAGTGGAAAAAAAGAAAAAACCTACAGTGGAAGCACTCATGTAAATAAATCATTTCTGATCTTAATTAAAATGTAAGACTATAACTTACCACCCCCACAGGGTTTTATATCAGAACTCTGGCAGACAGCAGTGGTAGAAACTAGTAGTTTTACCCTTTAAGCAAAAAAGGTCCACTATGTAACTCAATGAATACAAGTGTATGGCACAACTGCTAAACGGACGCCATCAGAAACTACTTAAATCCTTCAAGTGTCAGAAGGAGAAAAGGAAGCAGCGAACGGCAATGAAAAAGAAAAGGATCTTTTCTGGTGCATAAGCAACACAATTACAGAAAGGCAGTTCTAGGGAAGCAATTTCAATACTCTATAACGAATTGGTTTGTTGCCTTTTTGTTACAACTGACGAGATCCAAAAAGTTATTAAAGTGAACACAAAAAGACGTTTTGTCAACCAACCCTGGTTTAGAGCACAAGTATTTAACATGCCAAGCCAGAGGAATATCTCAGGTATGGGTGAGATGAAAAATGATGGTTCACAACACAGCAGTGACAAGGAAAATGGACACTGGGGAGTAAACTGTCTCACTTCCTTTCTTTAGCTCCATGCAAGCTGGATTTAATATAATAAGTAGAGATCTGAAGCCAGGCATTCATGAGCATGTGGCTCAGAAGTGTGGGGAAAAGAAAAGGTAGGTGTGGAGTGCTGATAAACATTACGAACAGGAAAGTATTACTCAGTAGTCATTCTGATCATTTATTTTTCCTTATTAATTTATCTGACTGCCTACCATTTCTTGGTACACTGGTGCCAGTAGAAATAATCAAGACTTCTTGTTTTACTATGGATCAATCCATCAAATGAGTTTTGAAGTTGATGTGGAACCATTTAATTCTGCACGACTAAAAAAAAAAAATCTGCGTATTTCACGTCTTTCTCTTCAAAAATGGAAGTAATTTGCCCCATTACAGACCAGTCCCCTAGAACACGTGACATTTTCCTCATACAGCATCACCTTAAGACAGAATACCTTTGCTGTGACTTCTCCTTTCGTTGTTTAAATAGAAATGTAGTGTGTCCACTTCTAAGTTATGCCAATTATAAAGCCTCAAATTAACTGAACCATTTTCAGTGAACAGTCTTCCTAAGTAGATAACATAAAAGTAAACCTCTCTTTTTTTTTTCCTGAGATGGGAAAGGTGTTAAAAGGGTTATTAGCTTCCTGCTGACATAATAACATTAACATCTTTTAAAAAAATAACAAAAGTTTTCTGTAATATGTTGATATAACAAACACATTTAAAAAGTCTCAACAAAATATTATGTTCACCTGTGTTATGTGCAAGTTTGTGTTCCACCTATATTTGACACGTTACAAAGTTGAACCCTACCTCCCCTTCCCCTTCCCAAATCAAACACAGAATTAAATGTCGTTTCTGTCCTGAAAGCCAAGAGGGAGATTCTCGAATCTGTTCCTCTGTTTCCAGTTCAGCTGTGTTGTTTCCTTAGTCTTTTCCTCTAGTTCCTACTAGCATATATTTAGCTCTAGAAAGGGAGATAAAAACATTTAAGTTACTTCTGTTTCATGATTTTTCACACAATACAGCAGAGAGGATGTTAAAATGAAAGCTTTGCTATTAACTAGCTACCTAGTTAATTAACTAATTCTAGAACTGTTGAGTATAGTTCACCTTTGTCCAAACTCATGACCCACTGAGAGTGAGCTATATGCCCACCTCCCTTTAAATCCCTCTTTCCAAAGAAGAATCTTTTATTTGGAACAGTATATCACTATTTTTAACATTAAGAGGTATTTCTACAATAACTGGGAAAGGTAATCTGTCATACAACAAATCAGCTCATAACACTTCTCTCGTCATCCCCACGTGTCCGATCCATGTGGAGTATCTCCATCTGCCACAACGCCACCCAAGTTTGGCTCTGCATACATTCCAGTATTTTTTTCTTTATGCCAATATATACGTTTCCTTCCCATAGCTCCCACCCCAACAGTACAAAACCTGATCAAGATAAAAGATACCAGTTAGCAAGGTGACCTAGGACAAACGTTTCAATTCATGAGATTGTGCTATCAAAACTTCCTCCTGCTCACAGCTCTGTTTAGTTGTCAAGAGGCAATTAACACCATTCTTCAGCTGACACAGATGTTGAGCAGAATGAACTCAACCCGTCTGAACAGAATGTACTATCTCTGCAACACAATCTCCTGCTTATGTTAAAGCAACTATATTGATGCAACTCATTTTACATGAGAGCTAATCACAATCTTACTTTGAAGTGCTGGATAATACGGAGCCAGCTGTTTGAGCATCCTGGTCATTGGAGGTATATCCTTTCCTTGTAGTCTGTTCAATACATTGGGATTAAGACCAACAGCATCTTCATCAAACATCTTATCTGAACTTCTGAACTGCTGGTAATCTCTGTAAGAACCACTGCCAGAAGACTGATGAGAACTCCAGTCACTCTTGTAGCCTGACTTCTGATGCTTGGATCCTTGACACCTAGATTCACAGTTCCAGCTAGACTCGTTCCAGACAGACTCCTGGTTCCAGTCAGAACTCTGGTTCCAGCTGGAGTCCTCATGCCACCTGGAGTTCTGGTGCCACCTGGAGTCCCGATGCCACCTGGAACCACCTATTCCTGAAAGAGTTGAATTTGCAGAAGACAAACAAGTATTGACAGGCTCGTCATTCCTGTAAGAGGAATAGCTTTGTAAAGGAGAGTTTGTGGAGTATCTTCCAGATGAAGGATATGAGGCAGAGGAATTGGGATAGGATAATCCTTGATCACTTACACTCCTGGATTTTGTACACACTTGTTGATTCCTCCAATTTGTACCTTCCCGGCCATATGAGACTCTGTGATCAGGTATCTTACTTCCTTGCTCATCGTTGGACAAATATTCTGCTGTGTAGTCACTCTCTGGACTTGTCTTACAGGAAGAGGCCCCACCAGCTGAATTATTACTGCCAGAAGCAGATTGTCTGAACCGTCTCAGCCATTCACTGATCCCACTGGCAGCACTTCCAGTCTGAAGAGCAAAAGAGTTCCTGAGTGCAGATATCACTGCAGAATCCTTCGATTTTAGTCTGTAAGATGACCCATCATCTGTTTGGTAACTGCATGAGTTAGCAGGAGCAAAAGAAGCATCTGCAGAACATTCTTCATAATGAGACAAAAAGCCTTTATTCCAGTCAGAATTTCCTGAATTCATAAATAAATAAAAACCAGAGAGGTACTAAAAATCAGCAAAATCTTAAAATATCAGCTGAACACACAACTGCTTGGAGGTTTTATGAAACATTCTTTCTGCATTCTTTTCCCATTTCCTGCCTTTATGTCCTACCTGGGTCTGGCATCTTTTCAGCTGAACACCCTCACGTTAAATCAGTTAGGAAAGGGTACTGCTTGGATTTCCAAACAATCTTTACTGCTGTAACACTATCCAATGAGACTTCTTAGACAGTCAAGGTTAAAGCCATTAAGGCTTTAGAAAATAACATCCTGAACTGTCTCAGAGGGCAAAGACACATAGTACTCTAGCAAAGAAGCATTTTAGCTGGCTGTAAAAGTAAACTGTTGCAATCTGTGCGGCATTAGGAGCAGGCTTGGACTAGTAAAACAAAACAGCTAAATTACCTTTGGATTTTCCATATGGCTTATAGTGTTTTGGGATGCTTTTCCTTCCTGGAAATGCATCTTGAGATCTTGACATTAGTGGCCTCAGACTGTTGTTATAATTAACCTAGGTAAAGCAAAAGGTTAGAAGGTCAGGTTTTAAATTCACATCTTGAGCATTCTGAAAAAACATAGCAAGTTCCCTATATAAAGTTAGCAGAGTACAATTCTAGGTGACAGCAATCTCCATATGAAGGACATGTTGTTCTGTTAACATTAAACCACAGTTTTCTTTGGAAGAGTTAAGTGTCTGGAGAAGAGAATGAGGTGTCTGGGGAAGAGACAATGTCACCTGTTTCAAATTTCTTTATTGTTCCATATCCCTCGAAGGCTCAGCTACTGCTCGAGATTAAGTTCCAGCAGTAGCTCATGAGAACTTTGGTATATTCAAACGTAGGACATTTTTGAAAGTGTAGCTCTCAAAAACCTGGTGGTGACATTTGCACAGAGACAGTTACCATAGCTGAGCTGAAATGGAATATATTATTAATGACTAAGAAATCAGTCTGAAATCTTTCAGAAAAAAAACAAATGCTGAATTTTGCAAACCAGTAGCAGCTTTTTGTATAGATTCGGGTCCTTCGTCAGACAGGTATTTAATTTGTATGCACAGAAGCTATGAAGATTAGTAAGGGCCAACAGAAAGACAGAACATCTTGCCTATCTTAGTCTTAACACATCAAAGGTCTCAACTGAGAGCAGAGCTACAAGTCAACAGAAAGAAAGACTTATCCACGTGCCCAAAAAAGAAAGAAGTGATGCATTTGGGTAGCACTTAAAGCCTGATTAATCTCAGAAGAAAAGCTATCAAGCAAAGGACCAACTGCAAAGGAAGGATGACTGCCACACATCATGATGCAAAATGGTGCCCAGAACAAGGGAAGAGCCCACGCAAAAGAAAACCAAAACTGGTGGAAGATGATGAGAACCTAACAGAAACGTGCCATGCAATTGGTGTATTTGGTACTTAGATATTGTAAAAGAAATTAAAACCAATGAAATAAAAAGAAAAGTAAATGTAACTGGGGGGGTTCTGACCTACGCCTGCACTGTTGCAGTTTGGGAGAGTGTCAACACAGTAAGTTCAACCACTCCTTTCCTCCCAGTGGTAACTGGAGGTCAAGATTAAGTTACTTACTGTTGCTTTCTTTTCACAGAAGGCCTTCAAAGCTTCTGTGAGTTCCTGTGTAATATGAACAACAAGTGTTGCTTCTGAGTCTGAGGTGATGCGAAAAGTTTCCTGTTAAAAAATATTATTAGAATGGATCATCAGAAAGGGTCATCTGCACAAACAGAGCAATGTTATACTTGCAATTTGGTATAACCAAATTTATACTATTAGTTGATATATGAGAAATACATAATACATGTTTACATATGTATGAAATAAATTAAACTGTGAACATAATTATGTCCTGATGAAAGGTAACACATAAACCTGGTTGTCTGTGCCACTCCCACACCGTCAGTCAAACATTTTGTTGCAGATAGAGAAGAGCACAAGTCCTAAATTGTCTGAGTAGATAACTGAATGAAAAGTAAGCTTCAGCACCATCTACTGCCTTTGATTCCTGTTTTAGTACCAAAAAGATTAAAGTTCCCATTGTGATTTTCCCATTTGTAATTTTGAGAACAAGAGATATCAAAAGATATCTATATCATTCTAGAAAGGGCAGTACCATCATGGCTATTTATCTTCTTAATGTCCAAAGAGACCGATCAGTAAATACGTAAGTGTTTACAGTAAATTAAAAGAATATAGGCAGAGTCCCATAAGGAATAGTTGTGATTTCTGTAGATAAAAAAGATATCTCAGTAGTACCTGACGAACTTCTTTACAGAGCAGCTAAAGGAGGGTGACTGAAATAATGGTGTTTTTCGTCTTCCTACATGAAGAGAGGTGCCTTTTATGCAACTTACTTGGGCAACAGACTGCTATTGGACTGCATAACCAGTGCAGGATTTCAAAAGTCTTAGCTACTGTTCCCTCACACACAGAAAGGAACAATTTACACAGCTAATACCAAACATTATTGGTATTACCCTCAAACTTGCTTTTTCTCTACTTCTTCCTAAAGTCACCAGCAGGCACAGCTTAAAAGAAAAAAAAAACCAAACAAAAAACTGAAAGAGAAAAATGTCTGCAATTGGCAGTGAAGCACCAGCTTGACTTTCCTTGTGATTTCAGTGTATGAACACATCTCAGACTTAAATATAATTTTCTAATTTCTCTAGATACAGAACATGGAGTAAAATGGTGAATAGAAGTAGTCAGATAAACCCAAAAGACAAACGGAGGCTTACTGCACCACTGCTAACAGCAGCTCGTTCCAACAGCAGCAGCTGTGCTCTAGTCCCACCCAATTTCACTTGGCTGCAGCACTTCCTGGCTCCTCTCATTCCATGGTGTCAAGGCTCCTATTAGAGATGAGCAGCACTGCAGCAACATCAATGCTGCTCACGTGGCTTGAGGGTGGCTCCTCAAAGAGAAGCATGACCCAGAGGACTGGCAGAGAGCTCATGTTTAACCCCACAAGGAGTTCTGAGCTGACACTGTGCTACAGTTGTGCTACAGCTTTTGAACAAGCAGAGTCCATTAAAATAAAACTTGGAAATTAAAGGTGAAATGAGTGAAATGGGCTTAATCAGTAACCAGCAGCTCTTTCCCAACAGTCATGGCACGGCATCATACCGGTGAAACTGCACACAACTGTTTTATACACATACCAAGAACTCCAGAGCTTTCTGTTTCCGAAGAGGATCGTTCTGTGGGATTGTAGGAGAAAAAAATAAAGGACTGAACACTATGGTAATTGTTTCACCATCCTGTACAAAACAAAACCTTTTCATCTTTTAGCCAACAACAAAAGTCAACAAAAAGAGAAGATAGTAATTTTAGGTTACAGACATAAACATAACATTAGAGTCTCAACAGCAATTAGGTAGCAGCTACCAGAGATAAAACTGCATTACTTTCAGTTACCTACACATTTCACTTGTAAGCTACACACCTACAAGAGCTGTCTTTCTTTCCTCACTCAGGTCTGACCTCATGTTTAAAAAAAGTGTCTAGCCTGAGGCCTAAGAGAGCAAGACATCAGTACAGGACACACTTGATCACAAAAAAAAGCTTCTGGCACCAAGATGAAAATGAGACAGTTCTCAGCGTTTGTGCCCAGTACTGTTTAGGACAGACACTTGAGAGATCATTTTGAGTTCCACCTTTGAGTTCAAAAAAAGGATTCTAAATCTTTAGATCTTAAGATTTAAGTGAAACCTTCAGTATAGAACACTTTTGATCTAAAAAGGGCAAAACAGAGAAGTATAAACTGAAGCACAGGTTGGGAGACCTGACCTACAGGCACTGAGTCTGAGACTCTCAGTGACTTTGAACAGGAATTATGAGAGCTAAGGCAGAGGAGCATCCTGATGCACAGTACTCATTTTCCCTCTGCTGTGATGAACACAAAACTCTGGTCATTAGGTCAATTATTTTGCTTCGACAATAATATCCACAAAATAAGGAAATGAAGCCAAAGAGGAAAAAGCTTTTAGAAGAACAAACAGCAAGCATAAAGCAACTGCTACAACAGAAGGCACTTGAAGAATTACTACCTCTACGTACCTCATGCTTATAATCATCTTCCCACCTTAAAAAAGAAAGAAATGACAATATTAAGATGTATTGTAAAAACTATTAAGAAGTTAGGTTTATTCATACTATCTAGAATTAAATTATGTCTATTTCCAAATATAAATCACTACCAATACAGGCTATCTTTTCCTATGGCATATTTAAATTACTATTACTGCTTAAAGGTCTTTATTCTGACTGACTCTCAAGGAGAACAGTAGTACTGATGAACTTCTTTACAGATCAGCTAAAGGGGATGACTAAAATAATGGTGTTTAGGTAAAATAATGGTGTTTTTCATCTTCCTACATAAACAGAAGTGCCTTTTATACAACTTACTTGGGCAATGGTATCCCAAATAAAAATGGCAACAGCTTGCCATTTCTTTTTGTACAAGTACATCAGACTGCTAGTGCACTGCATAACCAGTGCAGGATTTCAAAAGCCTCAGCTACTGTTTCCTCACAGACAGAACAAGAGGAACAAGTCCAGACAATATTAAATACTTTCTCCATACATGACGCTTGTTACAGAAACTATTTATTAAGTAAAGAGATGTCAAAAAAAATAAATGCTCTCACCTTGCTTTCTTTGCTGGGGCTAGAAAATTAAAAAGAATTATTAGCAACATTGTAGGTTTTCCACTGTACTACGGCAACAGAAGCGTGACACAAACAGAGTGTGTTCTGGCCCTGAAGTGACTGCAGTTTCTTTAAAGGGCAGGGTTCAGCTTCCTAAATCTGGGCACATATCTCCATTTTAGAAACCACTAGGCATCCTTGTGAAACATCCAGGGGAGGCTTGTGCCCTGACAGCTTTGCAGGGTACCCTGTACCATCTATGCTTAGGCAATTGAATCCTTTACTAGAAGTCAGTACAGTCTGAGCTGAGGTGGACATTCCTTCATGTGAAAAGTGAGAAAGTTTGGACTAGGGGTTTTTTTCCTCCTGTGAAAAGCCTACCAAAGCTGCACATATAATAGTTTAACCTCCAACAAGAAGTTATGGAGATTAGAACGTCTAATCATTGCTATTTGACAGTACAATGCATAAGCATGAGGAAGGAGGGGAAGCTCAGTAAAACAAGGCAGCCTAAAACAGTAGCTGTGCTGCAGAGAATCAGCTACTGCATGGTATTTATAACTTCTTCAGTCTTTATCAGCACAGGTGTTCTAGGATAAGCAATAGGACAAGTAATAATGCTCAGGAGAAATTATATGTCTGCCCCTATCACAGGAGGCTCAAAGAATCATGTAGCTGTTTTAACCTCTGTTGTTGAATACATGGTCATGAGTTGCAACAAGAAGTTGCACTGTAGGTCCCTAAAGTTTTCATGAATGTCCGGGAAGAAAAGGACTGCCACCACTTCGCAGAAGACATCAAATCAATTAAGAAGCATGGAAATGTAGGACAGGAGGGACCTCTGCAGGCAGGATCACAGAATCATTAAAAAAGGTTAGGTTAGAAGGGACCTCTGGAGGTCCTCTAGCCCAACCCTACAGGCAAAAGAAAAGTACCACAGAAGCGGTAAGTAACAGAAACCAAAAAATTAACTGTTAGAGGATGATACTGACAATCAGAATAATTTTCACAGAATTGTTTACCAACCTTGCTACAACCTCCTTTCAGGTAGTTGCAGAGAGCACTAAGATCTCCCTTCAAGTATTCTTTTTTTCCATGCTAAACAACCCCAGTTCCCTCAGTCACTCTTCACAGGACTTGCTCTTCCATGAATTACTCAACTGATGCTTCCAATTGGGTCTTTCCAGTAAACCTCCAAAATCCTCGTTTGAAAAGATGGGTAGAGACAAGGAGTGCTACTCAGTGGTTGGAAACTTCGCTCCACTCGAGCTAACCACTGAAGTTCTGCTCTCTTTGACAAAGACTAGCCTTAAGACTAGTTATTTCAGGCTGCTTAGGCCCAAGTTCTGTTGAATTTTGTAAGTCTTCAAGAACAGCAGTTTCTCACTTCTCCAGACAGGCAGCTTCAGTTCTTGACCACTCCCTGTGCAGAACTTTCTAAATGTTCCATCAGCATTTCCTTTACTGCAATCTGTGATGAATGCTGCCACTTGTTCTTTCCCTGCATATCTTCCTAAAGTCTGGCTCCCTCTCTATAGCCATGTGGAAGACATTATTTGGATCCCTTCCTTAGCTGCTGCCTTCTCCAAGGTAATCAAACCCAGCTTCCTAAAATTGGCTTCTACATCATATGCTCTAATCTCTTCATGATCTTTTGTAACTGGTGAATCGCCTGCTGACTCTTTCCAGTTCACCAAAACTTCTTGTGACAGAGGACACAGAGTTCCTGAAGCAGCTCAATGAGTCCTTAATAGAAGGGGATAAGCACTTCCCTCAATCTGCAAGCTGCACTTTTGCTAATGAAGTCTAGTATACTGTTGACCTTCCTTGTATCAAGAGTGCATTGCTGATTCATGTTCATACTGCCATACAGCAAAACTAGCAGGTTTCTAAGAGTTGTTCCCTAGCCCAATGGTATCCCAGTCTGTGTCCAGCTGGGTTGTTGCTCCATTCCAAGTGTAAGACTAAAATGACATCCATCCTTCTTCCCTCATCCACAGAGCCAGTCCATGTCATTGCAAAACACTGTCAGGCTGGTCAAATCCAGTCTGTCCTTCGTAAATCCACACTGGCTACTCCCAGTCACTTTCTTGATCTTCACACACACAGTAAATGACATCCATGAAGACTTGCACCATAATTCTTTATATGATCCAAGACAGTCTATAGCAACATTTTACTTTTGTAGATAAACACATTAGATTTTTTTCAGGTCCCCAAGGAACTCCTGTGATTATCATGAGTTTTCAAAGACTTTGAAGGAGCAGACAGCTTCCTCAACACCAGAAACATCCCTTTTTGTCCTATGGTGTTGTACATGCTCAATTACTCTTCCCTACAGTGGGTAACATCATTCTCCCCTAAGCTTTACAACTATACACAAAGATCTGAGAACAGACCTTCTCAGCTACAAATCACTCAGCCTCTTTCACATCCCTCATCACCAGGCTTCTTGCCCAGCAGAAGGCCTACATCTTCTTTTGCTGCTGTCATATCTGCAGAAGCTCTTCATAGTCCTTCAACCTCCAGGCAAGCTCTGTCTTAATTTCATGCCAAATACATCTGCAATTCTTATACATGGCCTGTCTCTGCCTCTGTTCTTGCTATGCTTCTGTTCAGCACTTAAGATCAGCTAGGCGTTCCCTGTTCAAACACACCAGCCACCTGCTATGTCTGTTCATAGTCTTGGACAGCAGAACAGATCCTTTCTGCTCATTGAGGAGGTTCTCCATAAAGACTCATTAGCTCTTTTGAGCTTCTTTTCCTTTTAAATCAGCTTCTCAAGAGATCCTGACTATTAGTTTTCTGAAGAAGCTAAAGTCTGTTCTTTTAAAGTCCAAAGTTATTAGTCTGATATGTAACTTCTTCATTCCCCAACAGGTTTTCATTTGTCTTGCAGTAATTAAGGTTGTCATTGACCATCACATTGCTGACAGTTTTCTTTTTCTGTAAAACACTTCTTGTTGACTCATGCAGCATCTGCACAGAAAAGTGGCCCTGACTCACTTTTGGATTGTTTGCACTTCCCATGCTGCTTTTACAGCAAAAAGTCAGTCTCCCCAAGAAAACTGGGAGAACTACAGATGGGAGGCTTCTTCCCATTATGTAAATAAGACAGCCTGGATGCAGACCGCCTGTTAAAGAGGGTGAAACATCTACTATGATCATGTTCTTTTTAGCCTCTTCCATGGCTCTATATTGAAAAGGTGCTCTTCCATCTACCACAACTTCTACTGTCATTTTCTGTGCCATCTTTCAGCTTTCTGTGCCCTATCCTTCCATTGCAGCACTCCAGTCACATAAGCTCTTGCCTTTACATCCCTGCAGTTCTGATGGTGTCAGAGTTCTGTGACCAAACATGAACTTCCAGCTTGACCATCTAGTCCAATTCCCACTTCAAGCAGAACTACTGCCAAGAGAAGATTCTAGTTTTGTAGCCAGGTCTTGAAAACCTCCACAGATGAAGATTTCACTAGCTATGAGCTCACTAGTTACCTGTTCCAGTAGTGTACTATCTTTTAAGAAAGATGTCTCTGAGTTCATCTTCTCCTCAAGTTGCCATCTGTGGCTGCCTTCTCTTGTTACACTGCCTGCAATAACCAACAACTTTGGCTTTGTCATCCTTGTAGCAGTCTAGACACTTGAAGAGCAGTTTTAAGATCACTTCTTACCCTCCTCTTTCTTATTCTAAAGAACTCTTGCTCCATCTAACACTCATCCTAGGCATACGTTCTTGATGCCTAAGAATCTTCATAATCTGATGTTGGATCCTCTCAAATTTCTCTACTTTTTCCCTTGAACTAGAATAAACACAATTGGACACAGTATCTGAAGTTTGGTCTTACTAGCAACAAATGGTAGGGCATAAGACTTTTCTTCAATCTGCTGGCTGTTCTTCTCTTGAAGTATCACTGTATGAGATGTACCTTATGTGAAATGAGAGCATTTTCTTGGCTTATACTCAGCTTGGCATCTACTAAAACCTTCAAGTTCTTTTTTAGCAAGACTGATCAGTCTGTCACTTCCCATCCTCTACTGACACACAGAGTTATGTGCCTGCTGGAGACAAGCTTCTCCAGCTATCTTCTATAACTTCAAGGAAGCAATAATTTAATCTGAAAAGCCTGGACCAAAGTAGCAAAGTATTTTCAGTTTTCTGCTGTATTCCATTATAGCATTAAGAGTAGTTTTTAAAAAGGCAAAAAAAGTAATGCAGACAGAAATGAGGAGCTAAATTAAACCAGAACCTCATATGTTGTACTGCCACTCTGAGTAACTGGTTGCAGAAATTACCTTAATAAATTAGTATTTATAATTTGAAGCCTAAGACAATGTATAGATAATCTCTCTTCTTTAAGAGAATAAAGAAATACCATAATTTACCCTTTAAGAAAATCAACAAATAAATCACTTCAAGGTCTCTCATACATGCCACACATATATATATGTGTGTGTACATATATAGATATTTTTTAAAAAAGAGTACATAATCATGTCTTGGTTTTGCATGTGGTCTCTGTAGCAGCCAAAATTTGGTGTACAATTCACAGAATTTTTTTGATCAAAAAAACTGCACTGCTACAGTGTCATGGATTAGTGTGGAGATGCTTTTTTGCCTGATAACAGGAAGGGGTGCGGGTCCATGTGCTGTAGGCAGTTCTTAAAACATCCCCTTCCTCTGAGGTGGACCAATCTCCAGCCTGCGCAGGCCCATCTGGTGCCTCTGCCTCCTCTATTTCAGAAGGGAAATTTGAGCTGGAAGAGGAAGTGGAGGAGTGGTACAAGACCCCAATTAGAGAAGAAGGAGGGAAGGAAAAGCACCAGATCAGAGCTCTGCAACCCATGGTGAGAACGCAGCTGTACCCCTGCAATCCATGGAGGGCAATGGCAGGACTGAGAGCTACCAGCAGCTCTGTGTGAGTGCGCCCGGATGGATGACTGTGTGAAGAGGAGGCCATGGCACATGCCATGCTAGAGAGCCTGCGGGCTGCAGAGCAAACCCACACGAGAGGCAGAGAAGAGCTGCAGCCCTCAGGATGAACACACACTGGAACTGCCCATGCAGGGCTGCTGGCTGTGTGAAGTACCCCGTGCAGGTGCAGGGAGGACTGGTGTGGAGCCCACCTGCACTGAGGAGAGACAAAGGGCAGAAACTCTCAGGACTGGACTGACCAAAACCCTCAGTCCGTGCCCCTCTGCGCCACTCACATGGGCCCTGAGCCTGGGAAGAAGGGAAAGGTGGAGGAAAGGTGGTCTTAAAGGGCTGGTTGTTCTCTTCATCATTGTACCACTCTGGGTTGCTTTCTGTTTGTTATGTTTTTGGGTTTTATTGTTTTGGTTGTTGGTTGATTAAATTAATTTATGTTTTCTTCCCCAAGTTGAATAGTCTTGTCTGTTTTGCCTGGGACCTGTTAAGTGGCAATTGAGCCCTTCCTGTCCTTAGGCTGTTCCAAAGGCCCCTGGTACTTACAGCTGATCATGGTCCTTTGTTCCTAGATAAGCCTAAACCACAACATATGGCAAGCTCCTACAGCAGGATTCACACTGACAAACTCCACTGATCTGTGCAACCTTCACCCATTTCAATCCAGCCTACCTTCCCACTGATTTTTGTACTAGAGTCAACAGACAGCAAGTAGGTATTTCTTCAGGTTGGCCTTGTTAAGAATCAGTAAAGACCTCAGAATCAAAGAAGCTGTAATACAAAAAGTTCCATTTAAACATAAGGAAAAACTACTTTACCGTGAGGATGAGGGAGCCCTGGCACAGGCTGCCCTGGGAAGGTCTGGAATTTCCTTCTCTGGAGGTTTTTAAAACCTGCCTGAACACATTCCTGTATGATCTGATTTAGGTTGGACCTGCTTTAGCAGGGGGCTGGACTAGATCATCTCTAAAGGTCTCTACCAACCCCTACCTTTCTATGATTCTATGAATAGCATACCCACAATAACAAAGGACACAACTCATATTGTAGGAGTGAGGTTGCTATGTTTGAGGGCTTGGTTTCCATTGCTTGTTCCAATGGACTTGTTGAAGAACTGTATATTTTCACTTCTACCAGTGCATGTATGTGTTTTGATGACTGAAATGAGGTGGAGAGGCTTTATCAGTTTATTCAGGAAAAAAACCAATCCCATCAAATACCACTTTTCCATACTTCTTCACTTTCCTTGATTACCAAATTAACATAGTGATCTTAAATACCTCCAAAACCAAGCCAGTGAAGAATGTCTAAGAAACACTGCAAGTCTAGTAATTCTTCCCTCATTTCAAACTCAAAAACTGGAAGATCTCTGAGAACATTCTGTGCTGTTACAAGCTGAATAGTCAAACCCTTTGAGTCCAACTACTAATTCCAATTATGCCAAATATAATTTACGTCAAATCTACTGTATGAAAGTAATTAACAGACTTACGTGAGGTGCTTGGTCTTACGTAACCTTCAACCTAGGAATAGAAATAGTTTCATATTAGATTTGCTGATTAAAATTTCATAACAACAGCCTTGAGTGCTACTGCCTTAAAAAAAGGAACAATACTTTTATTTATCCTGGCATAGTGTTGCCCATAATTTTATAGATATAATCTTGTAAATATAAATGAAATATGAGAAAAGGTTTGCTTACATCTGAGAAAATCTAAGTTGCAAATACGTTAGTTGTAAAATTAAAAATCATTGAAGTAAAGCAATAACATTTCTCAGCACTGAATTCAGACTGAACATTTTCTATCTTAAAGAAACCCCTAACTTTTAAAAAATAAACAACTTTCTCTTTTCAAATGAATTGCAATGCTGCTGTTCTTTTAATTTGATTTTTTAGGGCAACTTTAAGTTAAGCCTTAGCTCAATCTAATCCTACACTTCCTAGAAACACGCAGAAATTTAATATGCTTTATTAGCAGTACTTTTTAGATGTTGTAGGTCAAACATAAATGCACTGATAAAATGCACACATAAACAAATATTTTGCATTTATATTCAATTACCTTATACATTTTTAATCCTTCAGTCTTCTCTAACTCTCCTGCTATCCGTTTGAGAAATGAGACCTTGCATTCTTTTACATCTGTTGCCTTTCTTTTCATTTTCTCTGGAAATTCTTTAGACTGTTGACAGAAACAGCTTGAAATAGTCAATATCAAAATTCACCACGATATTTAAAAGCTGGCAAATTTCACCTTTTGGATAAGCTTCTAAATAACTACTTGGTAAACACCGTTTTGAACATTATGAGCTAGTTTCTACACTGTAACACAACTAATTATATTTGCTTACACTTGCTTAAGTAGTCTTCGTAACAAAAAATGGATACTATGCAAAGCTTGCTACCAAAAGGTAATATGCTCTATACCATATCCAACAATGCCAGGGACATGCTGAGAATGAACCGCAGTGCTCTAGGAACCTGATCTTGGAGGCAACCAAATCACTAGGAACAGACTTTGAGCAGAGGCAGACATGCAGCTCTGGATGGCAGTTTCTCAGTAACTATTCATATTGATCTGACCCATGAAAAGTCACAATTTATCATATAGGGGGTTAAACTTCAACCTTCCTGTAATTATTTATTGAAAAAAAAAAAGAAATAAAAAGAGAATTTCATAAAGAAACTGTAACCAAAATGCATCAGAATTACTCACGATGTATGCTCTTCTGTGTTTATATCCACTAAGATGTTCTATCATAGGTGCCATCTCTGTATTAAACCCACACAGTTTGCACTCATAATGCGGCTCTTTCCTTCCTTCAAATCTAATTTCAACCACATGTTCTAAACCTGTAAAAGCAAGGTTACAAATATCTATATATTAGTATGGACTGCTACAAACAAATGTGCTCTCTTCAATGTTGCTCATTAAAAGCCGAAATGAATAACTAAAAGTATTGCATTTTCAGAATTTCAACACTTCTTTAGACTTATGAATCACATCAGTTAAATGTATCTCTGCAATCCTTTATTCTGAAAGGAAAAACACTTTCTATGGAAGATTTGCAAGCCCACAAAATATTTTATTTTGGTGTATTTTTTTTCTTGCCTGGACTATTTTCAAGAAACTAAGAGCCTTCCATTCTATACAGCCACGTAAGAGAATTCTTGAGGAGCGCATATAAAAGAATCAAATGGAAATAGGAAATGCCACATGAATATCTAGATGAAAAAAAATGGATCTGAACTACTTAGTCAAACATTATTTGGACAGTGTCCGAGTAGTACAAAGATCATGTAGGAAAGAAAACAACCACTTCACAAAATGAGAGTCCTTCATAATCTAAAAATCTTCCATAAACCTTTAAGAATCACAGGAATGATAATGTGATTTTTCTTTCTCTTTTCATAGAAATGACTGAAAGATAATGCCTTAGAGGTAGTCAGAAAGCTCTTAAGTATAGGGCTTCTCTCTAGCGTGAAAAGTTTTACTTTGAACAGCTTAAATATAACAAGTTTATAAGCAGCTTAAAACAAATAGGAAAAACTTGCAGCTGCTCCTTATTATCACAATTTCCAATACTGCATATTTGTGATGGGTTGACCTCAGCCAGCAGCCAAGCACCACACAGCTGCTTGCTCACTCACACACCCCTTGGTGGGATAGCGAGAATATGGGACAAGCAAAACCAAGGAAATTCATGGTTTGAGATCAAGACAGTGGGAAAAAAGGGAAAAAAAACCCCACCGCATGTGAAAACCAGTCACTTACCTCTCCACAAGCAGATCAATACCCAGTCTCTGAACAGCCATATCGGAAATTAGCACCTCTAACCCCGCCCCCCCCCCTTTTTTTTTTTTCTAACTTTACCTCCATTGTGATTGCTGAGCATGACATTACACAGTACACGATACCCTTTCGTCCAGTTTGGGTCAACCGCCCTAGCTGTCCTCTCCCAGTCTTTTGCCCACCCCCAGCCCACTCAAAAAGTGAGGGATGGGGACCCAGAGTGAAAAAAGAGAGCACAGCAACAGCTAAAACACTGACATGTTAGCTATTAACACTATTTTAGTCACAAATCCAAAACATACAGGCTGCTGTGAAGAAATTCAACCTCCATCTCCGACCCCCTACAGTATTATACTGCTAAATCTTTACTCAAAATAAACTATCACCAAATGGGCTGAGCATATAAGAAAGTAGCAGTTTGCTATTTACCTTTTTCTACTGAAAATGCTTATAATATGCTATGCTTTTTCTGGTTAATACTGCATGAAGAGTAACAGGAAGACAATTCAATGAACAGAATAATTCTCTGCCAATACTAGGGAATCTGCTTCTTAGCTCTTGGTCAGGAAACATACTTCTCCAGGCCAACAGCACATACTACTGACAGGCAGCATTGCCTAAGCTCCTAAGGGTTGCCTAATCTAGCAATTAGAAAGAAAGAAAACCTTAAAATGTACCTCATTGCCTTCAGCATTCTCAACAATAGCAAGGGAAAATATCTCACTAAAATGGAAACATATGTATGTCCCACCAAGTGAAAGACCACAAAGAATCACCAAATGACAAATCACCAGTGGCATGAAGTCTAGTTGGAGGCCCGCAGCTGGCAGTTTATGCCAAGGGGCAATATTGGGGCCAGTCCTGTGTAACATACCCTCAGCAAGTGTGCTGATGACGCATAACTGAGAGGAACAGCCAATACACCATGGAGTTGTGCTGCCATCCAGACAGACCTCAACAGGATGGAGAGTTGGCCTGACAGGATCCTGAGGCAGCTCAGCAAGGGGAAGCACAAATTCCACAAATTCCTGTGCCTGGGGAGGAACAAGCCCAGGTACCAGTATGTGCTGGGGGATGACCAGATGGAAATCACATCAATGGGAAAGCATCTGAGTGGACACCAAGTTGGACATGAGCCAGCAATAGGCGCTTGTGGCAAAGAAGGCCAATGACACTATGGGCTGGATGAGGAGGAGTGTTGACACCAGGCTGAAGGAGATGATCCATCCACTTCATTTAGCATCAGTAGGGCCATGCCCATAGTGCTGTGTACAGCTCTGGGTTTCCCAGTAAAAGGGATGGACATACGAAGGGTCATTAAGATGATGAAAGCACTAGAGAATCTCTCCTACAAAGAAAGCCTGTTTAGCCTGATGAAGGCTCAGAGGAGAATCCTGTCAGTAAGTATAAATACCTGAAGGCAAGGTATAAAGAAAAGTGAGCTGGGCTCTCTTCACTGGTGCCCAGTGACAGGACTAGAGGCAACGGGCACAAACTGAAACACAGGAGATGCTGTCTGACAGGAAACATCTTTTTCTCTGAGGGTGACTGAGCCCTGGCACAGGTTTCCTTAAGAGGACAGGGAGCCTCCCACCTTGGAAATATTCAAAAAGCCATTTGTTCACAGTCCCAGGCAAGCTGCTTAGGATGATGGCCTCTGGAGGTCTCTTCTACCCTCAACCATTCTGTGACCTGTAAAAAGCTTCTTTACTAAGATGGCTCCCTCAGGAATGAGTTAACAATTAAGGTGTATTCAAATGTACTCAGTGTAATAATCTAAATGTTAGAAGGTATAGGAGAGATATATCTTATAAATTATTCAATACATTTACAGAAAATTAAACAATAGCCACCTTTTATTTCAAAACAAAAGCCATTTGGTCACAAATCAACAACATACCCTTTAGAAAACAAAAAACATACCAACTAGAGGTTCTTCTCTTTTGGGATCACTCATAAAATCCTTCAGACAGGTTATATCCTTTGTGAGTCCTCTCCTCACTAAAGTAAAATATAGACACATAAAGACATATTACATACTTAAGAGTTTGCACATAATTTCTGTAATCTTACAGGAGTCTGTAACAGAGATTTAAGGTGAATAAAATTAATTTGCACTCTGAAGTGAGTAAAGAAAATGGGCAAGATCTCAATCACTCGCAAAAAGATTCCCACTCTCTGATTTCCATTGAACTTTACACACAAGCATTGAACACCTTCAAGAAGAGAACCAAATAAGCAAAACAGACCTTCCAACACAATCCAATTTACTGAGGAAAGATACCAAGTTCACATTCACATAGCATGCCCCACACCACATCAACTCTCACAAAAAAACAAGCAGCCAACATCCTCCTTATTCCCCTAAAAACCCTAATACTCACACAGCATACCCAGACTACTTGTTTGGAGCCTGAAATATATTAAAGAACATATAACCTTCACTAATACAGCAAAATGCTTCTTATACTGTGGACAGATCAGAAGCTGCACAACTACAGTTAGTATGTTCCTACGCCTGAATTAGCAGTGTTTCAACCAGGGCTGCAGCTTGCTCCTCACCGAGTTTCAATAGTTGAGTTTTTGCATTGCCTAAAACACTTTAAAAGTACTGAAAGCACCAGCGGAGTTCAGCTAAATGTATCTGCAAAACAATCTCAAAGAGGAATTAAGGGTATTCAAATATTGGCCATCAAAATACATATTTTTAATCTGAGGAAAATATGTACAGAAACAAAATCCATCTTCCTAAATACATACAGCTGTATTTTTAACTGTCTGATTAACGCCATAAGAGTCATAAACACTGCTAGCTTCTTCAAATTGGAGCAAACAAGTAGAAATACCACAAGCACTGAACTGTTACTGTATCCTTTCCTTTTAGGATGCCAGATAATGGTTTTAAAACTAAAAAACAAAAAAGCAGCCAAACACTTCAGAAGGACAGGGAATTCTGTGCTTTCTCTTAATTGTTTATTCTGTAGGAATATGTTTGTGCAAGTCAAACTCCATTGCTGCACATATCGAAAAAAAAAACCCACAAATTTATATGGAAATATATATATTTATATTTAATTTATATGGAAAGCATCTTGCAATTTAATGGTGGTAAAAGATGAGACACCTCCTGCCACAGCAACACTGTGGCCCATTCCCACCAAAACTTCACAGCCTTGTTGTTTTGTTTTCTGAGGTGACGTGCAGCAGTAGCATAGTGTGACAGACCTGACATGTAACCAGTTGGTGCCACATTATGAATATCCATAGCCAGATTTTTAGCAACACTTAGATGTATTTCACAGTTCTCATGCATTTATGCACGTGTGCTGTAACTCTCAGTGTGAGCTGGCTGATCAGACCGTGAAAGCCATGTGGCATTATAGGCTTAATATGGAAGAATCCACGCAGAAAACAGTTAAAGGTCTCTACAAGGCAATGGTTGTTTTCTCCTGGCTTCCTAACATATAACTATTCTTTGTCTTAGTATCATCTTGGTTTATGCACTTTTGTTTGTCAGCCTTTCACTGTATCATGTGTACTCATACACATGTTGCAAAATTTCCTGTTAAGAACTTCACCACATGAAAAAAAAACATTAGGTGGATTTATTAATATCAGATTTTATCAGGCAACGAGGAAGACCAAAACTCTGTCTCCAGTTTTTAAGTCTTTCTGTGAAAATACTCAGCTTCATATTGTCCTAAGATCTCTTCTTAGACGAATCAATCAATGCACAAAAGAAAAATCAATGGTTCAAGCGTTTGCTAACTTGCATTGCTTCCTCTTGAACTGTAATCAACCACCTGCTTCGGTCCTCACTAAAACAAAGGCACCAATTTCAAAGTTGCACCTGAAAAGGACAAGAGTTCATTTATATCAAACTACCTGGTCTGTGTGTTTCATACTTCATCGGAGTTCGGACTGGAACTGGAGGACCTAGGATAATAGTTTGACAGTCAGCCTACTTTTCACTTGCTTTTATTAATTACCTAGCAGATCATCCAAACAAGTTAGAGACTTGAACAGTGATCTTCATTTTACAGTGTCCTATAGGCTCAGTAAAAGCATTATTCCATCTTGGTACATATGAATGTCACAGAACTATATAGTATTCAATTTTCATAATTTTAAGTGCTTTTCACACTGTCTAGCTATTTGAATTATGTTAACAGTACAGTATTGTGCTTGACAGTTGATCAGTGTTACAAGTACCCAACAGAAAACTTATGGTCTAAACATTTCAAGCCTAAACACAGTCCTACAGACAATTCACAAAGTCATTAAATTGCATCTTCTTCTACCTAGGGTTCTGTACATATTCTCAATCATGCAGAGCTTCAGACCAGAATTTCAGACACAAAATAAAAGGTACTTCCACAGCCTTCCTTTGGAACTTCTGGCCCTGGCCCTCCTCTACCTTCAAATTCACAGACGCATGACAAGTGCACTTTAACGATGTTCTCTGTATTTTGCAAGTCCCAGCATTTAGGATTAAAACCAGATGACACGAGTACTCATTTATTGGAAAAAGTGAAAGTTTAACTTATTTATTTGTCCCCCTATCATTTAATTGGCATTCACCAAGCATAAAGTTTCCTAAGCTTTTGTCTGCTTTGGTCCTCAGAAGAAAGCTGTGTTCAGTCTCCTCCCCTACTTTACCCCTGAACACCCTTGTGCAACTGCCTCAACTATACCTGAAAGAAGTCTTCATTGTACAAAGAAATCACACGACTGCCATTTAGATACTTCACTGAGCTTTAATTTAACACTCAAACTCCTAAAACTTCATCATCTTTTCTTCCCACATCTTACATTAAGCTGCTCTCATTTGCGCTGCTAGAAAATAGGCAAAAAAACCCCACTCCACATATACATTTTTGTTATTACCAGTGATAACTTCATAGTCTTGCCATATCAAAACTCACATGGCATCTAGACACCTTATAGAAAGTGGTACTCCTCCACACAGTCATTTGGAAACAAATGCATTTCCTGCCTTAAACTTCAAAGCCGGGGAGTTACACTCATCACTCTTGGATTCTGAGCAGTTACTTTTGATGAGTTCAGAAAGGGTATTGTACATGGCAGGTCCCATTTGAAAACATTAGAACAGGCCCATAGATCCAGCAGCAATAACAGGAGCATCTCATTAATTTATCTCCTGAAATAATACTAGACTCATACTTTACATACTGCACCCAGTTTAAGAATATCTACACTTTCCATGCTCGTTTACAAGACGTCACTACCTAATTCCACAAATACAGTATCAGTTTTGTTCATGCTTACTATACACACCTGAAAACTGTAGGAAAAAAATCATAACTATTTAAAATGAAAAAACAAAGCTCAAGCAAAGTCAAATTTGTTCCTGTATCTCAGTGACAGTGTACAATCAATTTCTTGGATTGGCTGGCTCTTGAGGCCTAATTATTTGTATGATTGCTCTTTGTCTGTGGGAGAATTTTAATAAGTTGTGAACATATATTGGATATACAATTCTGCAGGGCACTTTCAAAAATGAAATCTGAGTTGCCGTCTTAAAGAGTTACACAAGTGAAAAGCATTTCTATCTGTAAAACAAACCCCAATATATCTAAAGCACAAAAATAAACTTCATCAGGCCAAATTTCAACCTATTTTGCACAAAGAAACATTAACAGTGGCTTGCAAATCGGCATCCCACACCTAGATCTTCAGTGAAGCACAATTTAATATAGATAAGGTGTAATAAAGGACACATCAATAGAATCAATAATCATTTCATATTAGAAGTAAAATATGTTGATTGTTTCAAAATTATTACCAAGACACAGAACTCTCTGGATTAAAGCACATCTTGCAATGCTTCTGATTTGTGGTACTTCATGATGCTGGGACTCCTCCAGAAGTTAGAGCTAACGTGTTTACTAAAGTGTCATGGCTAGATTCTTCACGTCAAGAATCAGATACAGAATGGGAAGAGAGAAGTAAAATACATCAACATTAAAAGACTCTAACCTATGACATTTCCACAAAAGCAGTGTTTATTACGAGCACACATTCTTAACCTGAATTCTCCATGGAATATTGAGCTTATAGTACATTAAGCATTACTGTTTCCTAAAGGCTTTGTGACAGGGTCTTTTATTCCACCACTTCTTCTACAGGCTTGCTGCCACACCTTCTGTCCTCTTATTCCAGTGCCACTTTCTGTCCCTACATATCCTTTGCATTACTTCTCCAAAATAAGATTTTATGGTCTTAAAGCAAGAAGTTCTTTAGTTGAGTATTATTTTTAATGACTACTTCTGACAAGAAATACAAAGAAATCTCCAAAACTCGTCTTCTACCAAAAGCACTAGTCCACAGACAAAGTAAAATCTGTTGTTGCTGAGGTAGAAGTATAACTTTGAACTGTTGAAATCCACTGGATTCTGAGAAGGCCTATATGTTTCAAGCACTTCTGCAGAAATTCTGTTAAGGAGTCTCACTACCAGTATTTCTAAGGAGACCTGCACACAGTTCTCATGTCTGCTGAGGCTAAACATCTCCCTTGTTCACACATATTTGAACGATGTGTTGCACTGATATTCCCTCTGACCAGTGCTTTTCTAAGTCTCTCTTGTGTTGATCCTTCAGAGTCCAGTAAGTAGTGAGCTCAGTCTGCAACACTTCCCTCAGTAGAGGATTGACACCATCACTCTTCTCTGTGCAGATGTGTATTTTCAGGAATCCACGATCAACTTGGTTCAAAAAGGCTGAGAGGTTCAAAAGATACTGGGGAACAGATGATAAAGCCAGAATGTAAGCCTTGTTTCTTAAGAGAACAGGCTAAGAAGGCACAGTAGAAATGAAAGGCTTATTTCTTGTGATGACTAACTGTATAACCATTCTGGTTTTTAATCTTCTAATTGTTTTTTATCAGTATGTCTACATCTGTCAGTGTTCTCAGCTTGATGTACTTCAAACATCTTGTACATAATCATTATTAGTGGTTAAATAACACAATTTTCATTTCCACTGTAAGTTAGTTATATCCCATGTTTTCAGCCTTTCACCACAACTCATATTTGCATTGACATAACAGCCTGGATCCAGGTTTTCAGTTTTTTGGGGAAAAAGATACCCCAATAACTGAGTTTATCTTGAAAAAGTCTTCGCTACTCCATGTCCACTACAATAGAGAGAGGCAGAATCCATCTGTGATGCAGGCAGGCAACTCTAGCACCAGCAGAGCTGCATCACCAACAGTGCTGGGCTAGCTTGCTGATTTAGCATCTTAGCACACTGCCTGAAGCTTAGCAGTGAGCGTATAAAGCTGACAGACAAGTAGGAGACTGTCTAGCCTGGGAAGGAAAGGAAATAAAAATATTGGCTATTCATTCCTCCCCTAGACAGATATACAAATATTTATATGTGGAAAAGCATAATTAAGGTTTCACGCTCTAAAATATTTCTTCCCTCAGCAGTTCACTAGATTGGAATCTTGGAAGAATGTTCAGTATATACAAAGAAACACAGTTATAGACACATAAATCTGGCAAATGCAAATACTTGAGCTACAAGAAAAGCAACCAAACATTAAAATCCCCAAGCAATATCTGTCCTAGGAGGCTAGGAAGGAAAAAAAAAAAACTTTTATACTTACAACAGACAGTCTTGGCTCTCAAGGCTTTCTCTTTCTTTAATTATGAAGATGCAAGTCATCCCAAAATAAAATAAGAAAAAGAAATTAATGTGCTGCACAACTTGAAGGTAAAACCCTGTACATCCCGAGAAGCCTTTGCAGGTGAATTACATTATGGGACAAAGTTTCCATTATCAAATTGGAAAAATTAGAGCCTTTATGATTTTCTGCAAAAACTGGAGGTATTGACAAAAGTCTACTAACAGATAATGCAAGGTCAACTTCAAGAAAGCCTCGTTATTAATGAAGTTTCAAGAAGTTATTATCACTTTACACACAATATCAAGGATGCCAGACAAAACTGTGAGTTCTCCATGATTACGGTCTCTATGTTTTCAAAAAGTTGTAGTTTCAACAAAGAAAAAGAAAACTCAACTCAAAATAAAAAACAAACTAACAAAAAGAAGTTGCCCTAAACCTTACAGCTAGCCAAATCTCCTCAAAGATCATTCATGTCATGAAGTGTCTTTCATCATTTGAATCCACAACAGATTGCTTTTTGGCAGAATCTAACAAGAAGAACTACTTAGATTTCCATTTCAGAACATGGCTAAAACAACCCTGATTCATTTTGAGAGCTTTTTTGGCAAATAAACTTAAACTTGCCATTTAGAAGAATTAAACACAGTAAGTGTGATCATTCTACTAGTAAAGCAGCTTTCTGTCCACAGCAGTCCATGGAGCCGAGTGCTACATTTTCAGTATACAGTGGCATGGAAGAGATGCTGCACGTCAACATGACAAGTCAGTAGGAAGTAAGATCAACACAACAGTTAATTGTTTAAGAAGCCAAACAGCTATGCTTCCATGACACTTATCCTGCTGAGCTCATACAACACCACCCACTACCTGTGGCGATACTGGGACTTGGGTAACTTCCTTTTTTTGTAAGTTTAAAATACAGAAGCAGTCTCCCTTGTATAGTTTTGCTGCCACAAGCGTTTTTATTACTTGTCATTCTACAGCATTTTACAACAAACAGCTGCTAATACCTAATTTTTCAGACAGGCGTACAAAACATTAGCCACTGTGAGCTGCTGCTCAAAGATAATTTCTTCCTGATCATTTTCGAATAGTCAACTTTGACTTTAACTACACTTGGATCATTGCTTGAGTTAATATTTGAAATAGAGCTATACAACTGAAACTAATGTATTCATTGCACTTGTGACCCCTTTTGGAGGTTTCCTTAAAAAAAAAAAAAAAGCAAGTAGCAAAAAATCAAAATTACATCAAGAATTAAGATTGTCACATTACGTAAGAAACTTAATTCTCTGTTCTGGGTCATGTGTTGCAAGCAAGTTGCAACAGCTGTTTTTGAGCTAACACTGTTAAAAGTTACCATAACTTTTCATAAAGGGCCTAACTTTGAGAAGCTAAAACTCAAAAACTGCTGTTCTTCACGGTTCACATCTCCTACAGTGCTGTAACCTGTAAAAGCTACCGCATAAATTCGTTCACGGGGTCTCTAACAAAACATTCACATGCACAGTTAACTATTATGTAAACATAAATTAGCTGTTTCTAAATATATTCACCCTCCTGAAATCACTTGAGCTAGCTAGCTGCCCATACATAGAAATTCTTGAAAATTTAATTCTTCTAGCTCATACTAAGCAATTCAAATTCTGTTTGCAAAAGAAAAGCTCTACCATTTAAATCTCTGGATCGTGAAGGTAAGCTGCAGAATATTAATAGCATACTACTTGAGATCAAACAAACAACAAGTACCACAGTTTTCCTAAAACTGAAACTTAACATGCCAGTTATCAAAAGTATACAATTAAAATACCTTTCCAGCATGACTTTAATGCCCTCTAAAAGGACAAGAAAGTATTTCAACCAGATCTACAATAACCAGTGACAAGATACGGCAGAAATGAGTAGATTGAAAAGACAAGACCCAACAACTCTTCTTGGATGTCAACATTTCTTGCTTCTACTGAGGTTGCAGAGTCCTGAAAGCAGATTTCTATCCTTTTGGAACACAGTAGGCATTTCTAGTTTCTCTATCCCCAGATACAAAAGGGGAAAAAGGAACCTTCCATTTGTTGATAGAACCAGAACAAATTACATCTGTGTTCCAAATGCAGTTCACAGGACAGGCACTACACTCTTCTGCTTGTGCCATACCTACAGAGGGCTGTTCAAAACACATGGAAAAAAACGACATTCTAGGATTTCCTCTCTAGCAAACTGAGAAATAAAGCTACTGCATACTTGCAAAATCAGAATAAAATATATCACATTGTACCACATTAGAGATACATGCATAGCAAGCACATTTTATCTGGGGACTGCTCCCTCAAAAGGCTTAGAGTTTTATACACCTGTCAAACAACACTACACAAGCCCACTTTTCAGACATAGTTGTTTTCTACCCATTTTACCATAACAGCTAGAAGTAGCATTCAACTCTTTTTAAAAGTAAGGAAAACTGAATTGACTTGTATTATATAGAGCTAAGAACTATACGCACATGTAAGAAAGCTGTTTTAACCAAGTCATTTCCCACATACATCCTGACAAGGACACCTACTCGGCAACAAAACCACACAACTTGTCTTGCACTGTGGTCATCCCAACCCCCCAATCTTTTGTCCATCAATACTTTTCACAGGAGCTTGGCCCCGTGAATTACCACTAGTAAAAAGAGTCAGGGGTGTATTCTGCTCATTACTGAAGCTCCTGTCCAAGACACAGAAAGCATCAGTCTCATTAAGTCAGTGTGAAACACAAACTCTTGGCACAAAAAAAAAAAAAAAAATCAACTCTCAGGGATAGCAACAATACTCTAAAGAGGTACACCATATTGAATCAAAATACTACCTAACATTTTGTATATGAAACATTCAAAGACTTCAGCACTTCTGTGTTTAAGTTTCAAATATCATAGAATTTAAGTGGCAACAATTTTATCTAATAACTGATCATCTACTATTTGACTAAAGCAGCTACTCTGAGACTTGTCCAGAAAGAAAAAAATATTCACACAAATTTCAAAGTACAAATGGAAAGGGCTTCAAATAAAACAAATAAACAAAACATAATTAGTAACAAGCTGTGAAGACAGCCATTGCACTGACTAATCATTTGCTTGAAACACTGTATCATAAAAGAGAATTTGAAAATGTCATCCAGACTATTTCTATCCCTTGAAACCAACCACACATCAATCCAGCAGGTGACAGAGCACTAAGCCTGCAAATGTACAAATAAAAACTCAAATGAACAGCTCAGGACTCACTTTCTTGTAAGAATGGAGGCTCTGTTTAATTAACTACCAAATAATTTGCTTCCAACAAAGTCAGAGGAACGTCCCAAGGCTTTAGGTATAGGTTTTTCCTCTTTTAGTTTGCTAAATAACAAAATACACCAAGTAAGGGCAAAACTTGTGTCAGACAGTAGACTGAGCTGCCATGAAAAGACAGTTACTATTTACATTTTCCCCTTCAGCAGCCACTCATTTAGGTACTGTCAGTTCAAACACCCAGTCAGAGAGTCAATAGAGGGAAAACATCCCAAAAAATCTCTAATGTATCAAAAGCAATATTCCTGGAGTCTGAGGAGAGTAGCACACATGAATTATATTTCCTCAAAAAAAAAATTAATTATATATATCATTAATAAAAGTCTCCCTAGTTTTATGGGCACAATGCATTTGATGCAATTTACCTAAGTACACTTAGATGTTTGGGAAGCAGCCTCTTTCAAAGAAACAATGCCTTCTGATGCTATTGCTTAGGAGTCAATGGTATAGAGATGAACATGCCAATCAACATATAGAGATGAAACAAAGCTATGCAGAAGTAACCTAGATAAATACCTTATGTACTTATCTAAAACATAGAACAACCAAACTACCCAGGTGACCAACAAGAAATAGAATAACCATGTATAGAACTGAAGTATTCCCACAATACTATCTTGACCACTAAGATAATAGTTACACTATTAAAGCTTGACTAAAAGTAACATATTTTACTTTGAACAGCTATGGCAAATGTAGGCCAAGGAAATGAGGATCATTTCACACATGCAGAAACTCTTTACACTTGTTTCTTGGAATTTGCCCAGTGACTATCTTCCCTGATGAACTGCTACATCTGGTAGTTTTGAAACTTTGGTGGAAAATAAGCACAAAATATACCAATGTCATCTTAAAAACAGATAGTTGAAAGAAAAAAAAAAAGTAATCTGACTAAAGTCATAAAACATGGCTGGGGAGCTGCCCAGTTAGAATTTAGGTTTAGGCTTCCTTTTGTTATCTTGTCACAATATCCTTTGGTAAGTATCTGGCCTCCTAGCATGGAACAAAAAAAGAGCTATTCACTGTCAACACCTAGCCTGTACCAAAGAGGAACATCAGCTCAGGACTTTTAAGGTTACCTCAAACTTGGTTATACAAACACTTTGTGACTTTTGCCAAAACATACAATAGATTTCATAATTTAACGTGAGGAATTAGAGGTAACAATGACAATGTAATTTTGGAGATTTCTACTGCATTCCTACAGAAATGCAGTCATGTGACTTACCAAAACTCCAAACACCAGCACTAACATTTAACAAGCATCCAATTTTCAACCTGCCTGATTCTTGTTTCACTATCAGTTTGCAGTCCCTCATTAACTGGAAGTTTGACAGATGCAGTCTAGCATACACTGATTTCCAAGAGTGAAACCAAAGGAAAATTAGATGTAGATTTTCTAAGGAAAAAAAAAAAAAATCACTAGTTTTTCCACTTTAAAGGCAGAAACAGCAATAACTGGATTGCTATGAAAGTAAACTTGGAAAAAAAAAAAAAAAGAAACCACTACAAAACCAAAGTGACTTCTTGCATTATCAGGAACATTTGGCAGGACAAGAAAAGCACTACACTACTGCATGCTTCTACTGGATCAACAGGGAACAAGTCGACTGCATCCTGAGGTAGGAGTACCAGGAGTAGAAAAAAAGGTGTTTGGAGAAAGTGGAGCCCCTGACTCCAAAAAGAATCTATGAGTCAATGCTGTTAACTGTGATCGGCAAACATATAACAAAATACTGATCTGTCTTGAAAACAAAGAGGTGAGGAGATGCCCTCCATCTACAACTGAAAGAAATGGGCACTCCAATACTTGAGAACAACAGTAATGCAGTTAGTCTTTCTTGTTCCAGGAAGAATGAAGTGTCATTAAGAGAACATTAGGAGAACAGAGCAGGCACTTTAGTGCCACAACCCAGTTTGATGACAGCAATCTTAAATACAAGAGGAAAGTACAGATAACTGAGTATGTCTCAACATTACAGAGGAAGAAAGTGGCTTTTTTAAACAAAAGATGATCATCAGCCAATCAGCAGTCAAAAGTTCAGTCAAAAAATGTTTATGAAAGCCTCATCTCTAAACACATCCTCGCAGAACCGCTGCCTAATAATTTAGGCACAAAATGAGTAAATTGCTATTGAGATGCTTCAAACAGAAGCACAAGACTTTGTAGTTGAGAAGACACAAATCCTGCAGGAAATCTTAACTGACATCACTATCAAAGTAACACGGAAGCTAGTTCTACATCAAGTAGAGGTGAGCAAGGTAGACTTTGAAAATATAGCACTTATACCATCTGTATCTGTGACTTGTGTGTTGGTCAAGTTTTAATTTCCCAATTAAAACACATTTATCTTTAGATGTGGTTGATGTTTCAGGTCACCCGCTGTCCAAAACAGAGCAGTGAGATTCTGACACCATCTTTACCTTGGAGTTTTTTCAAGCAAATTACTGTTACAGATCACCCAAAAGTTAGGTAAGTGTTTAAATCAACATGAAATCAATTACTGAACTTCAGAGGGAACCCGGATCTATGACTGAATTTGCATAAACGTTTAACACAGAAAGTGATTACCTTTCTATGCTTTGCACCACGATAGTGTGACTGAAGACTTATAGAACTCATACATGGCACTTGACAAACCTGAAAAGATAAAATGAAATAACATCTTCAGTTATGGATAATCATTGTTCCATTGGTGTGTTTTAAGCACGGAAAAGACACCTGTTTCTACAGCATAATTCTCAAGGTCTGCTTTGGTTTACACAGTACAACTTCTGTGACATTTAAGAAAGCAGCATACCATAAAGCGCCCTGAAATACCATGCAAATCTGTTCAAATGATACTTCAGTACATGTTAAAATATATTAGTTGGCAAAAAACTTTCAAGTGTCTCCCTCTTCCTTTCTACCCCAGTTTCCTGGATTCTTCCTTTTCTAAACTTCTCCAGGCTGGAAAGCCAATAAAAGGGTATGATAACAGAGTGGCTAGAAAGGAATAGAGTCAAAATTATGCCCCAGAATAACTGCGACTCTGTTTACTGCTCCATCAAAGAGGTCAGAAAGAAAACAGAGGAAGACATCTGCCTTTCATTAAGAACCACAGACACGCATATACCATTACACTAATTAATGGAAATCAATACAATTGTGAATTATTTCTCACTGTAATTAGCTAAAAATCACCCCAATCGCTAATATATGCTAGTGTCATCTATTCTCATTACATACTGCCCCATAAGTTTAATGTGCTGAAAGTATTTCTAGAACAATGTATGACAGGCAATTTTAACACATCCTGACCCGGAGCTGTAGCTTTTACAGGCAAATGAGCCTTTACACTCGCCTGTGAGAAATACTTGGAGAGATGTGAAAGACTACAATTAAGGAACGTTATATCGCATCCGCGACTGCTCAAGAACAAACTTGAGTTCACCTACTCCTAAGGAAATGAGATCTTCTAGGGACTGGGCACGTTATTCCCCACGATGACAGCTCTTTTCACGCGGCTGCCGCGCCACACCTAGGTTGGGTCTGCATTCCGAAGAACACGGTGCGTGACACCTTGGGGCCTGTCCTCTAGCACAGCCTGAAAAGCCATAAGAGAAACACACTCACTTCACAGTAGAAGATTTTCTTTTCAGATTCCAGTTTGCCATCTTTTGGCTTAACTCCCTCAGCCACAGCGCTCATCCTGCGCAAAGCGGGTTCGCAGCAGACAATGGAAAGGAAGAAGATAAAAATCCAAGTGTTGCTCATACGGTACTTGGCAGCAAACAATCGGTGGCGGGAGGGAACCGCTCCCAGGATGACTGAAGTTGATTAATTCGCTCCAAACGCAATTCGTAGGCGAAGCAGCGCCTGTCGGTACCAGGACACACGTCCCGCCTGAAGCCTCGCGGTGCGGGTGCCTCCCCGTTTGTCCGCCCGGAGGGAGGTCACACCGAGGCGCGGGTGCCGCTCGACAGACGGCGGCACCTTCGCGCCACTCTCACGGGGCTGCCTCCCAGCGCCTGCTGCAGCGGGGGGCCGGAGCCGGAGAGCACCGCTGCCGCTGTGCTGTGCTCTGCCCGGCCCCGCGCGTCCTGGTAACGGCGGCGGCGGCCCCGCAGAGCGCGCCCAGCGGCATCCGGCAACGCCGGTACCCACCCCACCTCCCCCCCCCGCACCTCCCGCCGCCGCGTCACTTCCGCCGCTGCACCCCGAGCCCCCGACACCGGGCGGCCGACACCAGCGACGGCCCCCACCGCCACGCCCCCACCCGCTGGCCAGTAGCCAATAGGCAACAGGCCCGCCCGTCGCAACCAATAGGGAGCCAGCGCCGCCTGGCGGGGGGTGAGCCTCAGCCCTCCCCTCCCTCCGGGGGCGACGGCCCTACCCTCCTCCGCCACTTACTGGCGACCCCTGGTGGGGTCTTCGGTGCCTGCCCTCCCCGCCGCGCACCGCGCCGCGCAGCGCCGCGCCTCAGGCAGCCCGGCCGTGGGGATGGCAGCCTCCGGGCCTCCCAGGAGGGCTTTTAGGAAACACTGGCGCTGGGCAACGCGGTTAATTTAAATGCAAATATTTATTTTAAAATGTCTTCAACTTTACACTTCCGACCGGTAATAAATGTAAAATATAATTTAAGATCCTTCTGAAAGCTGACTGAGGAAACCGTCCAAAAAAGAAACAAAACAAAACAAAACAGAAAAGTGCACCAGTTTTAACACGAGTCCAAAATAGCAAACCCGCGTTTTACCGCCCGGTTTTGGTTAGCCTGCTAGTGATACACCTCGATGGCTTATTAACACCGGTATGCGAAGCACCACAGCCCATACTAGTTAGATTATCTCCTGCCACAGGTATTTCGGTTCGCCCATTTTGCTTTCAGGAGCTGCTAGTTTGTCTTCCCTAGAGTGGCCAAGGGGGCACCACTTGCCACCCACTGAAATACTTGGGCTGTCAAAATAGGCAGCACGCGTGCCCCAATCACATTGCACGCACAAACTGTTCCCATTTCAAATAACACTTGAGTGGTTCTCACCAGAAATGCACCCGTAAGGTTTGGGGTCATGCCATACCTGGTTAGGCCAAAACTGTTGGGAAGTCTCCATGCACCGCTTTATTTTCATCTTGTCTTCCACCACATGCCTTAAGGAGGTGCGGGAATGGCACTTTTAATACAAGATTATTAGTGAAGCTCAGTGGCAGATTATACCCCTTTTCAAGAGGAATTATATTTCTTGCATTTTACAATGGCATTTTTATATTTTTTTCTAAATTTCAGAAGCCTTTACACAGAGCCACAGTAAAATGTTTGATAATTATTGGTGGTTCTAATCACAAAATCTAAAATGGACTAATTGAAAACACTGCACTATACATATTATGTAATGCTTTCATACCCTTCCTTTAAAAATAATTACAAATCCAAAGTTCTATTGCACTGTGAAACAATATGCACGTGTAGACAAAAAAAAAAAAAAAAAAAAAGAGAAGAAAAAAGGTGAAAACGGGGTTTCTTGATTTTTCAAAAGACAGACCGGGTCTAAAAAAAAAAGGATTTGGCAGTATGTGTACTTGCAGAACTAAACTTGGTGGTAGCTCAGAGTTTCTCGATAGTACAGACGCCTGCAGTCTCACCAGCAAACTGACTTTTTTTTTCTAGTTTAGGAGTACAGCTGTAAGCATCTCTGTCTTCATAATTTGAAAGAAATGGGGGATTGGACTTCTGTTCTTTTGGCAAAACTTTTGACGTATGCATGAAGTGGAAAGAAAGCTACAGACACAGAAAGCAGAAAGGGTGGAGGCAACAATGTACCGTCCTATAAATTTAAAAGGTAGAAAAGCTAGAGGAAGAAAAAGGTGGGTTTTTTTTATGGACACAGCTGCCTTTAAGGAAGAAAATGTTTGGTTTTGTTAAGAAGCTGTGTAGGGGAAAAGGGGTGGGAAGAAGGACCCTTTCAGAAGAGGCAAGTTTACTGACCACGTAGAGGGATAATCTTTTTGGCTATGATAAGAGTAAAAAGAAAACTGCATACCCTTACTGCAAATTGAGGTAACTTTTGGCTTTTTTAAGTTCTTTCTTAGAAAGACAAAATTTTAAATCAAACACACAACACCTGATGCATGCCTCTCCTTATGTCACATTTTAAAGGAACAAAGAGAGAATACGTATAGTCCAAAAGTGCCATGTTTTGGTTTGTTTGTGTTTTTTTTTAAAAATAGGTGCAGAAGGGAGACTAGTGGGATAAGGAAGAAAGACCAAGGTGTGACCTAAGAAGAGGCAGAATAGCAGTGTAATTCCTATGACACTCTCCTGTGCAAAATGGGGATCTCTAGACCTGATTTCTTTAACATGACCTTTTAATTAGCTAAATACAATTGGTAAGGCTAGCTAAGCAGATGATGTTCTTTCCATTACCTCTGCCACATTTTTTATTAGTCATTGGAATGCCATGATTCTACCAATACAAATGTGAAACTGGAAAGTTTGGTTGCTTTACAGCACTGTTACTGATCAAGGAAATCCTGAGAAACTTCAGACCGCATAGTGACGAGCACCAGCTGCACAGCTGAGCTACAATTACAGGAGCAAGACAGTTAATGCAGATACTGAATTTGCCAGTTTTGAAGACTAACCACAGGAAAGGAACAGGAACACTTCTTTGCCTCCTAGAATGTTTCAAATCTGTTTGAGAAGTGCAACTTAGTATTGAATTACCTTAATCCTTGTTTTCAAGAAATTATTTTCAGTCTCAAAAGTTACAACTTCAGTTCTACAGAAAAAATTAGAACGTGATTTAAGAGCAAAGAGTTATTAGCAGTGAGGGGAGCATTAATGCTGCAATCACAGGATAATTACACCTTGACAGCAATATATCAATGCAGTTGATCTTTCCCACAAAATTTTTCTTAACTTTGTTTTTTCTTTTACTTTCCCTCTAAACCTCAACCAAGAGAAAGTCTATGCCTAAGCCCAGGCAAGTGCATGGACCTCTGTACGTTTTTTAAAAGAAAGTGCTTTGTGGGTTTAGTATCTTTCTCACCCTTTTACTGACAATTTTCCTCAGAAGCATTTCGGATAGCAAGATAGAAAAATGTATTTATAATGACAAGTAGATACACCATGTGTATTCAAACATGACAAAGGTAATCGTCAGGGTGGTAGTGTCTATGAACATAAGCTACCTGCAGCCCTCTTGGATGAACCTTCTTCAGCTAAATAAAATCCTTGTGACTACAACCTGAGTGCAGCCACTCTGCTCATAATGCCTGTTACAGAAGTCTGCTTCAATTGCGACATGTGAGTTCATCTAAGATTTTACATGATTTAAAAGAGATGCAGAAACTCCAAGTGAAGAAACTCCAGGCAAAGAAAAATGTTTTCTAGTGAGATTTTTTTTACAATCTGGTTTAGGTTTAGGGGTTTTTTTTCTCAATACAATCAGAAAAGTCTTTAATTTTGGATCTTTACACTGGGAAAGTAGAGAGAAAAAGAGGAAGAGAGCAGGAAGAAAAGACAAACAGAACCACAGCTCTTTACCTCTATCATTCTGAGGTTGGGTTTTTTAGTTACATGACACTGATGAAAGTAAGTGAGCATGTTAATACTTTCCCCCTACCTAAGGCAATGTCTATATTCATAGGTAGGGGAAATAGTGTCTTTTAACCATTTCAATTAACCATCATGTTGTTAAGGCAAATTAGTGGCTTTTCTGAAATAACTACAGTACGTGAGGCTGTCCTACTTAAGTTCCAACATAGCTTCAACACAAGAGTTCAGAAAGACTTCTACACAGCAGAAGCTGATATGATCTCGCAGAATATTTCTTACCTCAAGCTTGTTGCCTCACACTTAAGTATTCTAAGCACTAGGAATTCCTGTAAGAATTACACATGCCCTGTCGATCTCAATACCATATCAAAGGATCAGCAAGAAAAGTCTTACTGACTTGGCTGATGCACATACGTCAGATCTCCCTATGCCATCCAGAAGAGACACGGTCTAAGAATTTTAGGAATAAATCACTGTGTTTTAATGAAGAGCAATTCAATCATAGACATGTAGTTGACATTACTATATTACAATCAGAGAAGAGGAAGTCAGACTTTCCTGCAGAGAATTTAGGTACAGCCCCTTGACCTTTCATTTCACTAGTTAAATCTCCAAATTGAGGACTGACTGAAACCATCTTACCTGTTGCACACTGCTGCCCTCACTTCAGATTTTCAAAGCAAAGTTGTCCTTCGGTATCCAAAGAGTCTAAAGTGAATATAAATTATTGACAGCCACTGGTGTAAATGCATTCCAGCAAATCTTGGAAGCAGCAGGAAACTTCTTGCTCCACGAGTTTACTCCTATCTCAAATCAGTTCAATTTTCTATAAAAATAGTAGCATACAGTGCTGTACGACTGTCATTTGGTCTATCATTTATATGGTGCTGAGCAGCTGTCTGCTGACAGCTAAAACCAGGTCATGTTCTAGTAAAGACAAGACCTTAATCAGCAGCTTTAACTTTGATAATAGTGTCTGCTATCTGTAGACTGAGCAACATCTCAGAGGGAGACACCTGAGTTTTTAGAACTGTCCACCTTCCGTACAAAAAAATTACCCTCCTCAAACAGCAGAATTCATGAGTGCATTCTGTCTCAACCTCTAGCTAGTTTATGGCTGAAGAGGTTTGAATGCTTTCATCTGTCAGGTGGCAGAGGCATACAATGGAAAAAGAAAGGCATTTCTTTCGGCCCGAATGTCACTATCAGGCAAGCATTTGACTAGGCATTTCTTCCACAATAACTTTTATTTTTTTATTGTTGTTACAATAAATGCATTTAGAGACTCCTAAAGCAGACTTTTGGGCTGTGCTTGAGGAATACAAATAGCAACTCTTTAAGGATAAAAGCTAAACACCAGTGACCAAAAACATCTCAAAGCCTACTTCTCAGCAGTAGTTTTTAAAATAATACCAAAGCAACAACCACTAAGCAACTGTAGTTGCTTAGTGTTTAAAACTGTTTAAAAGAACTGTTCTTTCATGCTACTTACTGATCAATGCCAGGTGGTCATTAATATCTGCATATAAAAATGGTTTGTGAGATTAAATCAAAGGCAATTTAACTGGGTAGGGATCAATGTCAGATTTCAGTCCAGACTCAATCCAATGCACAAGTTACGGGGAAAGGATGAAGGAATATCTGTGCCTTAAAAGCAGATAACAAGATATTCTTTTTTTTAGAATTTATTTCTTCTGTTCTTTCCAAATGGTGCAACATACCAAATAATCAGAAGGATCTCGAACAGGCTGCCCAGGGAGGGTGTGGAGTTTCCTTCCTTGGAGGTCTTGAAAACCACCTGGACACGTTCCTCTGCGATCTGATCTAGATGGACCTGCTTCTGCAAGGGGGTTGAACTAGATGATCTCTAAAGGTCCCTTCCAGCCCCTACCAATCTATGATTCTATCAACAGTGGTTAGCCATTGTCCAAAAAGAAGATAAACTACTGATCTCTTTATAAGCACAGTTATTAGGAGGCTCGTGTGTGTGGTAATTTAGACTAGAAATAATTTCACTGATACCACATTTTTTAATGTGAAACCCGGAATAACTTGGCCACAAATTGAGACAAATTCAAATGGGATGCACAGGATAAGTGTGTTTTTCTTGGGTTTAGACTTTAGAGATCCATGAGGAAGCAAACCCAGCTGCATTTGCACAGTGAGGAGTCAGAATATGACATTCAAAAGACCCGTAGATGAAGTACTGAGGGAAATGGTTTAATTTAGTGATGGGCTTGGCAGTGTGAGGTGTTGGACTTGATGATTTTAAAGGTCTTTTCCAATCATTATGATTCTATGATTCTATGATCTCACTTTTGAGTCACACATTCATCTGTCCTCCTAGAAGAAGGCTGTCACATCTCTTAGATTAATTCTCTTACATGCAGAAGCTTCATCTACCTCTTTAATATCAATTAAGATGTGTAAAATGTGTCTGGGTTTGTTGGCAACATGAGAAAAGACATCCCAATTGAAATAAACCAAGAAAGCTTTAGAGTAGATAGAGTTATGTCAAGAAAATAGCCTCTATTCCGTAAGACAGAGATTTGGAGATAACTCCTGTTGTTAGTTTTCTTAGAAATCTGTCTGATGCTGTTCTCCCACTGTAGTCATGCCAGAAAATATTTCTAAGCACGGACAAGGCATTTAGTAGCAGAGTCTCCTACAGAGTTGCACCTGGTGCTTACATTGTGCAAAATGGCACCAGCACGTCAAGATGAGGATAATAGTGTTTTACAGTTATGTTGCATCAATGCAATGATGAGAGAATGATGAGAGAATGATGAGAGAAGGTGCAAGGTAGTGTGAAACAAGGTCCAGGTACTCTCACTCAGAGAGGTGTGACAGTGGGTCCAAGCGTGACATTAAGTGACCAGCTTTTCAGCAGTCATGCTGGCACATTCTCCACTCACCTCCCAGCCATCTATTCCCACTCCACCCTGACTCCCATTTCTGCCAGGCAGCTTCATAAATAGCAGGACTGGAGAATATTACACAGTTGCTAGCACAACTCTGTGCTGGCACCACACAGCATCTGGCACCGGGACATAAGCAGTGGCACTGCTACACGCCAAGCAAAGAACCATGACAGCAACTCTGTGAGAGTCTAAAAGAACCATTGCTCTTAGTTTTGTAGATAGCGAATCAACAAGGCAGAGGTTTTGTGGCACCACTGTTTTATGGCAGTCTTACTCTATGTGAGTATCCAGTTGGCTTGCCCAGAAGTATTTGTGAAATTTGTCTCAAACTGATGTAAACAGTGGTATACCGGACAGTGGTGGCCTACCATTGCAGTCTCACTTCAGAATGGGGTCTGATGTTGCACTGCACTCTCTGGCAGGAGTATTAAGGCAAGGATATCGTGACTGTCTCCAATAAGAGTTAGCATGTGGCCAATAGGGAGATGATTTACCTCAGACACATATACAAAAAAAAAAAAGGTGATGTTCTCATGGCTTCGGTATGGTCAGCTGGACTGTGGCAGATTTAACTTGAGCTACAGTAAGACTCTACTCTGCAATCTTGCCTTTATGCTGGGAACCTTCTGCAGAACAGTCATCAAAAGGTACCATTACAGTGTAAAGTGCAGCATTTTAGATCAAACTATTGTTCATAAGCACTTAACTTGCACACAGACAAGGTATATCTTTACGTCTGTCAACTCTAACATATAGACAGTAGTTTCTGTCAGAAAAGACAGATAGCCTTGGGGAAGAGCAGCTTCTCAGGTGCAGAACCATTTCCCTACCTGAAAACTACACTTATCCCACATATTTATAGCATTTGGGAGCAGTTTATGCCACTTTTCTGGCATATAAAGCCATGCCTTTAGTGACTAATAGATATAAGAATGAAATCATTGTAATTACTTATAGCATCTTGAAAAACAAAACATTCATTACAGGGCTTCTTTCAAAAAGCACATATATATCCAAGCTTTTTAAAAATGATGTGTTTTTATACATGTGTTGATATAAAGTTGGAATAGTGCAATTTTAAAACAAAAGTTAGTACAGGAGTCAACTACTACAACAACAACAACAAAAACCAAAACAGAAGTAGATTTTTTTCATTTTGATGGAAGTACTTTAGTGGATGCATTCAAGGGACCACATACAGATCTGTTTTCAAAAGCACCAAAGTGTATCAAGAAACTAGAATGCTTTTGAAAATAACCTATGTCATCTTAGCGTGGGATTTGGTTTTGATGTCAGCTAATGATGTCTAACAAGCTCTTACTAGACAAATACACACCATCAAGTAAAAAAAGTGCATTTCCTTTGTTAATGTTACAAGTAACAGTAAGGAAAATAATTGGAGGAATATTTTCTTCTCATGTGCATTTAATGGCACTTTGTAGCTCATTTACAGAAGACAACATACCACTGTTCAGTCTTTCAAACAGCAATATGGAAGGCTGATGGCTTTAAAAAGGAAAAATATGTGTACTAAAACGTTATCGAGGAAACTTGGGAAGAGCTTCAGTTTAAAGTGAAATAATTTGTAATGCATTTTAGGAAAACTGTTTTACGTCATGCTATCTTTTTAAATGAAGAAGTTATGTTGGGAAGCCCTTGCCTGTTGCTATCAGTTTAATACTGAGATAAAGTAATAGCTGATGCTTCTTATTAAAGTAACAAAAAAACCCAGCAAAAACCCCTAAGGTAAATGGGCCACAATGAAGACCATAAACATCACATCATCTTGAGAAAAACAAATAGAATAAAGGTAGGAAAAACAAACAGCTAGAGCTTGGTAGTAAACAGTAGGCAAGAGAGGAAAGATGATAAAGGCAAATTAGCAGATACACCTGTGTAGTGCACAATGATTATTTTTCTGTGCCTGAGGTTTTATCTTCCTTTTTTTCTTTCTAAGGATCAGTAAGAGAAGGAGTAGGGTACAGGGACATGTAGGGAGTGTGTGACTGTGTCTGGTTTTTCTCACACACACAGTCTCAAAATATTTCTGCTGGCTTTTAATTTTAGTAACTTATTCAACCCAACTGGAAGAGAATCTACAACTTCTTGCTTTTATCATTATAAATATTCCAAGTGTTATAAAATCTATTGTAAAAATGTACATTCAGTGGCTTTATGAGGCACAGGACCTGCTAATGTATTTTCAGGAAAGCTTGCGTGTACTCTGTTCTGTCCACTGTTGGACAGTGGTGGAGAATCCAGGGGCTCACGTTTGATTGCTTGAACCAAGCAGGGGTTTTTAAATTCACAGGGCATTTTAAATACTTCATTGTTCTGCTCTTTCTCTTCCCCTGGGCTGGGGCTGTAGAAGTGGCCGTAGCACGCTGTGTGTGGCAGGTTGGGCATGCTTTCCAAACACCCAGAGGAGTTCTGAGGGCAAAATGGGGCCACCTCCTTGGTATGTGAACCTTTGCAAGATCTGTTCAGATTTAGGTTGTTGGGATGATTCGCTACAATGCATTGCCAGTTATGTGGCGTGTAAAGGCAGTGCCTTGGCTTCTGACAAGGTAAGGCTGCCTCACAGAGGTCCGGTTCTGTTTTGAGGTGCACTCGATTCGGGTAGCTAAACACCTGCTTTCTTACCGAGCTGTTCTCATCCAGCCAGGCTCGGTTTTGTGACATCAGGTAGTTATCAGCAACGTTTTCAGAATCGGAGTCATATTCTGTTTTGATAGCCATCTCCAAGGGAGGAAAAGTTGTGTCATAGAGAGGCTCTGAGGACATGAACGGTCTCTGTAGTTTCAGATGGTCCGTTGCATAGCTCTCTGCACAATGCTGTTGTACACCCGAGTAAGACTGGCAGCTTTCTGCGCTCCCCCAGTGGGAAAGGCAAGTTGATGCTAAATTTAAGGAACTTTGGTCTCTGTTGTAGAATGATCCAGCTCTCCTGTTTGAACACGTATTCACTCGCTGGCTAATGGAACAAGAGCTTGAGTTTCTTAAAGTCCAGCTATTGTTTGTGGTGCAGTTGTTCGGAACACCTAAAACTGATGTACTAGAACTGAGAGATTCCTCTTGCATAAAACACTCACCATTTGTTTGAGGCTCAAACTTCACTTTTACAGTGTCTTGTTCATTTTTTACTGCTGTCCAGTTAAGATGCTTCCACTGCCCGAGAGTTTCAATGGCACTGTTATAGGAAAGTCCCTCCAGGTTTCCTTTCAAACTGGCAAAACCACTTGGTATCTTCAGTTGTTCATCTTCTTCCCTTTCAATAACAGGAGAAAAAAAGCCAGTCAATCAGAAGTTTCTAAAAGGATGTCTTCTGAGATAGAAATGGAGTGGCTCAACATATACTACAAGCTATACTTTGTCCTTAGCTTAACGCGGGACCTTCACACTCCAGTGCATATCCACCTTTGAATTTGTTTGAGAGCTATAAAGAGTGTGAATGCATCAAAGCATCAATGTGTGTGCACAGCTACCTTTCTGTGGCAGTGTTTCATTTTAATTCTGTCATGCATTTACTCTTCCATTTCAGGCACACAGTTCACAAAGACTTTAAAGATTGCAGTACAGTATGGTAACTACCTTAGACTTTTGTCCTTCCCTTAAAATATATCTAAACAACATTTGTGAGTAGAAAAAACTAGAGACAAAAGACAAAGGAGTATCTTAAATGAGACATATATTGTTAAAAAGGAATTATTTGGACACATAAGAACTTTCTGATCAAAGTTATTTCGGGGAGAACTATAGGGGTCTTCATTTTGAGAATGCAGTTAGATGATAGGAACTAAACTTTGGCATAGGTTTGTTCTACATGTCTAAATAAGGGCAGGGTAATGTAGGTGAGGCTATTGTGGGAGTTTGCTATAGGCAACCTGATCAGGAGGAGGAAGTGGATAAGGCCTTCTACAAACAACTGAGAGCATGAAAACCTGGAGAGCTAGCAAGGTTTTTTGAAGGCATTTTCTTAGCTCACCATTAAGAACTTTTACTTGGGTAAGGACTCAACGTGCAAGTATAGGCATTTCCAGTAGAGGGAGTCCATGTTACAAAGAGAGAATGTCCCACTGTAATCCCACTGTACATCAAGAAAGGAGAGTATTTTCTCTTTTTTTTTTTAATGAGGTATTAAATACTTTCAGTCTTTTCCTAATATTGTTATCTTTATTACTGATAGCCTTGAGATGCAAATGGTATGATACAAGTTTACTGCAGAACTAGCTTCTCAGGAAATGGTGCAATGGGGAAGCAATGGACTGAATAAAATAAAATAGCCACAAAAACACTTCACTTTTACAGTGAAATAGTATCTAGTGAAAATTCTCTAAAAGAATGTATGTTTTCAGAAATATATAAAGAAAAAAAAAAGTAGTCATAAGGGTGCAGTTTATTGCAGACTATCAGCAGGGCAGAACGGAATACGACTTTGAAGGCCAACTCCTGTAACACTTCAGTCTGCAGGAACTCTCAAGAACAAAGGAAGGATTTTAACCACACAGAGGGTTAAAATGTAACTACATAAACATCAAAGAGCATGCTTCATTACACAAAAAAATAATTTATAAGTAGAGACTTGAATACAAGGAAATATCCTCTTTTAAGCTGATTCATTCCCTCACAGGCAAGATGATGTTTGTACCCTCTCAGTAAAGGTGAAGAGTTCCACCACATAGGTGGGAGCTCCTCTGCTACTCATGTGGATCCTGGGAGATCACTGCCTGCAAGGGACATCTACTCTAGAAGTTCAGTGACTTTCTAATTTATTTCTTCCACCTGCGAGGCATACTAAAGGAAAGAAGAAAACCAGTGGTAATAGCCACATTTGTTCCAATGGGCCAGATGGTGGCTGTGTACACCTCCTGGCCCCTGCTTATTCAGTCCACTATCTTATCTCTTTCCTCAGACCAGCTCGAGGAGATAACTCAACCAGACCCACAGGAAATGGAATAGACAATTCCATAGAGGAATGAAGAAAAGCCTATTTGGAAGGAAAGGGTAAAATCTGGTGGAGAGGTCCTCTTTGAATGCAAATTTGTGAGATTAGTTTCCTCTCCAAAGCTAAGCCTACACCCAACTAGATATATCTAACTACAAACATGTGAGTATGAGCATCCTTGTCTAGATTACGTTGAACATTCCCAACTGAAAACATGAGCTCAATTATCATCCATAAAGAAAAATAATGCTTAAAATAATCTAATATTAAAAACACTAAATGAGCGAAGAGTTTTAGATATTGTTTAGGGTTATAATAGCCATTTCATCCAATCCAAGACAAAAATGGATTTTCATTTTGCAACCCTTCTAATTCAGCTCTTCTTCTAGGTCACTATAGTCCTTTTAAAGACCTCATATATAAAGAATACATTCACTTTTCTTAAATAGGAAAATATACTTACTTGAACATTTGCTGTTGGGCAAGCACGTATTCTGAACAACCACTTCGATACAGCAGTTGAGTGTTAGCTTGAACCCAGACCCAGTGATCTTCATTTGTTTGTACTTTGACTAGAGAAATGCCATTTTCTCCATTATTCTTTGCTACACAATTTAAAAGAAAATCTGTTTTAATACGATCAGTATTTCATATATTTTGTTATGCAAACTATGAGTGAAGGTTCACAGGTTTGTTTGCTGCCCTAGAATCATCAGCCTAAGAAAGTACAAGCTAAAATATGTCACAAAACTAGGCAAATTACATTTTCAAAATAAAATTTGAAAAGCCTGATGAGGCACCAAGTAACCAAGGATTTTTCAGTATTAGTAGTTCTTTGTGATTTTCCCCTCTCAGTAGTAGTACCACACCAACAAGAAAATGTTCATGAAAAATAGGGCTACGATAGGAATGACTTTACAGAAGCTGAAGGTTTCCAGCAGCTACGACAGAAGACTGAAAACAATTCTAGTCAAGAAGTTGGCCATTGGAGTAATCTTATTATCAAAATTTTATCTATTGTAAAATCTGAAATACAACATAGACTCTCATAATATTGCCACAACTGTGGTAAAGCATGAGTCAAAGCTGCAAGCAAATAATGAGTTTTAAAGACAATACATTCTAATTTTCCTCTGCTTTCTGCTCTTTGGGGAAAACTAGCATTTGTAACATATCATCCAGTTTTCATCAGAGGGATAGATTTCTTCATCCATTTTTAAGATTTTCACATAATCTTATTAAATTCATTTTTAAGAAAGCATAAGTGGAGTATTTTTATTTACTATGATTGTTCATATGTCTGTAAACTTGGCATCGCAGTATTTGTGCCCACACCAAAATAGCAGACTCATTCAGTACTATCTTTTAAGGCAGATAACATTTTTAAAATGGGTATTACAGAGAAGAAAAAAAAGACAGCATTGAGATTAAAACCTAAAAAAAATCATCAGGAAAAAAGAAAACACAAGGTTCTTTCCCCATAAACTACATATAATCCAGAAGTACTTAGCAGACACATCTTTGATTTGGTTTTCAGCAATCTGTAACACACTAGTAAAAGTGGCACCTTCATGATGACTGTTTCTTCCATATAATTCTGTTGCTTCACACAGCCCTGAATTACCTTTGGAACTGGAGCTGTAGAAGACAGAAAATGTGGAAAAATCTGTGTCAGTGAATGGCAACACAGAAGAATCACAGCCTGAAAGATGCGATATTTAAAGTGTTGCCCATTAACAAAGGCAGAATCACAGAGTCACAGAATCACAGAATCACAGAATCACAGAATGGTAGGGGTTGGAAGGAACCTCTAGAGATCATGTAGTCTAACTCCTCTGCTAAAGTGGGTCCATCTAGATCCAGTTGCACAGGAACACGTTCAGGACGGTTTTGAAAACCTCCAGATAAGGAGATTCCACAGCCTCCCTGGGCAGCCTGTGCCAGGGCTCCCTCACCCTCATAGGAAGAATTTTCTCCTCATGTTCAAATGGAACTTCTTGTGTTACAGCTTGTGCCTGTTAGCCCTTGTCCTATCACTAGGCACCAGCGAAAAAGGCTTGTCCCATCTTCCTGACACTTGCCCTGTAAGTATTTATAAGCATTGATAAGGTCCCTTTCCAGTTTTCTCTTCTCCAGGCTAAACAGCACCAGGTCTTGTAGCCATTCCTCATAAAAGAGATGTTCCAGTCCCCTCATAATACTGGTAGGTCTCTGCTGGACTCTCTCCAGAAGTTCTCTGTCCCTCTTGAAATGAGGAGCCCAGAACAGGACACTGAACTCCAGATGAGGCCTCACCAGGGCAGAGTAGAGGGGGAGCAGAACCTGCCTTGACCTGCTGGCCACACTCTTCTTGATGCATTCCAGGATGCCATTGGCCTTCTTGGCCACGAGGGGAATATTGTTGGCTTGTGTTTCGTTTGCTGTCTACCAGAACTCCCAGGTCTCTCTCTGCAGAGCTGCTCTTCAGCAGGTCAACCCCAGCCTGTACTGGTGCATGGGGTTGTTTCTCCTCATATGCAGGACTCTGCACTTGTCCTTGTTGAACCTCATGAGGTTCCTCTCTGCCCAACTCTCAAGCCAGTCGAGATCTTGCTGAATGGCAGCACAGCCTTCTGGGGAATCAGCCAGTCCTCCTAGTTGGGGTCATCAGGGAACTTGTTGAGGGTACATTCTGTCCATTAAGGTCATTGATGAAGATGCTGAATAAGACTGGACCCAGAATTGACTGTGGAACCCCACTGAATTACACCAAAGGCCTCCAAATAGACTCAGTGACACTGATCACCACCCTCTGCATTCTGTCATTCAGCCAGTTTTTCATCCACCTCACTGTGCACTCATCCAAGCCACACTTCCTGAGCTTTCTTATGAGGTTTTTATGGGAGACAGTGTGAAAGGCTTTGTTGAAGTCAAGGTGGATGACATCCACTCCACTGCCCTCATCTAGCCAGTCATTTATGCCATCACAGAAAGGCTATCAGGTTGGTCACGCATGACTTTCACTTGATGAATCCATGTTGACTCTCCCCAATAACGTTTTCCTTTATTTGCTCAGATATGACATACAGAATCAGCTGTTCCACCACCTTTCAAGAGATGTAGGTGAGGCTGACTGGTCTTTAATTTCCTGGATCCTCACCTTCCCCTTTTTTGAAGATTGGAGTGACACTGGCCTTCTTACAGTCCTCAGGCACTTCACCTGTGCTCCTTGAATTGTTCAAAAATGATGGAGAGTGGCTTAACAATAATATCAGTTAGTTTCCTCAGCACTCATGGGTGTTTCCCATCAGGAATCATGGATTTGTGGTGTCCAGTTTGCCTAATAGATCCTTAACTCAATCCTCCCCAACCAAGGGAAGGTCTTCCTTTCCCCATATATTCTCTTTTCCACAGTCTGGGACTCTTGAGGGCTGGCCTTAGCTGTAAAGACTGAAGCAAAGAAGGCATTCAGTAGCTCTGCCTTCTGAGTATCCTCCATCACCAAGGAACCCTCCTCATTCAGCACTAGGTTCACATTCTCCCTAGTCTTCCTTTTGCTGATGATATATATGAAGAAGCTCTTCTTGTTCTTTACATTCTTTGCCAGATATAATTCCAAGAGGACTTCAGTCTTCCTTGTTTCATCCCTACATGCTCTGACACCACTCCTATACTCTCCCCAAGTGATAAGGCCCCTTTTCCATTTTCCATAGACTTCCTTCTTCCATTTGAGTTGTTTCAGAGGATCCCTGTTCATCCATGAAGACCTCTTACCTCTTTTACCTCATTTTTAACTCTTAGGGAAAAAGTGACGCTCTTGGAAAAAGTGACGCTTGAAGATTAACCAGCTTTCTTGGGCATCCCTAACTTCTAGAGCCCTATCCCATGAGATTTCTCCAAGTAGGTATTTGAAAAGGCCAAAGTCAGCTCTCCTGAAGTCCAGGGTCACAATCCTGCCTGGTGTCCTGCTTTTTCCACACAGGATCTTGAACTCCATCATCTCATGGTCACTGCAGCCAAGGCTTCCCCCAGACTTCACATCCTTCATCAGACCTTCTTTGTTTGTTAGTACAAGGTCCAGCAGTACACCCTTCCTTGATGGCTTCTCAAGCATGGTTTAAGTATATAGTAACCAACACTAAACAATTATTCACGTCCTCCATCATTTGCTTGCAAAACTAGTGTATGACTGGAATTCTATATTCAAGTAAGAGGAATGTTTATGTTTAAGACTATTCTGCTCATAGATGAATAATTATATCTGGAATAATACATTTTATATTGAATTGAGATAAATGCTGTGTGTATTCAACTCTTCGTATTCAAGGTACGTGCATCACACTCATCAGCAATGCCCTTGAGTTAGCATTACTTCAGTTTGCAACAATCACCATATGATCTGAATGGACTTCTTCCAGTCTTTTGTTCTAAATGCTTGTTTGGTCTTGGAAAGGGGGCGAAGTCTGTAACCCTGCTTTACAATTTTTTCCTTTTATTAAGACCATCAGGAAAAAAACGGCCCATCATGCGTGGTTATCATGCTTCAGATCTGAACCAAAGGGAACATTGAAGTTCCCACTTCATTCTTGTCAAATCCTTGGCCACTGTCCAGTCAGTTAATAAAACTTAAGTAAAGCACCTCTCTTCTAGAAGCTGAATTCTGATCTTCAATTATTTTTAGATAAGCCACTGAAAAACTAGCAATTGGAAATTACTACTCCAAAAGCCTGCATAGTCTGCTATATCAGCCTTTCAGTAATTTGAGTCTTGTCAAAAGGATGTATGCACTAGGACCCCATTACATGTCTGCATACTAAATCCACACATAGAGCATAGTCTAATTAAAAGTCAAATTGTGATGCTGTCAGTCACACTGATGAGCATTTTGCTTCACAGGAATGAATCTTATTGCTATAATGTTTTATTTAATCAAGTAAAGGAAACATAAAATTCAGTTCTAGAAGAGTAAGGAAAATAAGTCTTGGGAAGGAAATGAGGCAGATCACAATCTGTCCTGATGTTCTCTGACTGCTAGTGAGTGATCAGTCCCAGGCCACTTAGTGCAATTTTAGACTTATGTGCTCATAAGCCTTCTGTTTGGAAGATAAATACATACACTAAATATAATCATTTGGCTCTATGTGAACACTCTCACACACACATAGTCAGCTTTCTGAAGTATTGCTTTTCCTTTGTTTGCTACTAGAGTCCTGTGTCCTGTTCAGGGCTACCCAGCTCAAGAGGGACAGGGAACTTCTGGAGAGAGTCCAGCATAGGGCCACCAAGATGATCAGGGGACTGGAACATCTTCCTTATGAGGAAAGGCTGCAGGAACTGGGGCTGTTTAGTCTAGAGAAGAGGAGACTGAGGGGGAATCTCATTAATATTTACAAAGATCTAAATAGTGGATGTTAGGAGGTTGGGACATCCTTTTTTTCTATTGTATCTAGCAACAGGACAAGGGGTAATGGGATGAAGCTGGAACACAAAAGGTTCAATTTAAATATAAGAAAAAACTATTTTACTGTCAGGGTGAGGATGAGGGAGCCCTGGAACAGGCTGCCCAGAGAGAGTGTGGAGCCTCCATCCTTGGAGGTCTTGAAGACACGCCTGGATGCATTCCTATGCGACCTGATCTAGGTGGACCTGCTTTAGCAGGTGGTTCAGACTAGATGATCTCTAAAGGTCCCTTCCAAACCCTGCCTTTCTATGATTGCATGAAAATGTCCAGGTCCAAATAATTGTGCTACAAGAAGATATTGAAAATTGAATTGCATTGGTAACTTCTGAAGGTTAGGATGATAATTTTCCAGTTTTTATATAAAATTTAATATAGAGAGTAATATAATACTTAAAATGTATTATATATAAAGGACAATATATTATCTCAATTATAAAAGTTATTATGTATTATATAATTAAATCCACATAAATTATTCACTTTTCTAAGAAAGAGTTTTAAAACTGAGAGGTATTTAGCCTAATTTGTGCTTTTATACGCTTAAGAAACATTAAGCCCATGCTTTACTAACTGATAAAAGATTAATTTGAAAGTACTTTGTATTCACTGCTGCTGCATCCTCAGCTTTGTGTTTCGCTTTCACAAGTAAGCTTTTCATCTTCATCTCTGTCATGGAAGGGAGAAGAAGTGGTACCACTATGCAAAATAAGGACAGCTGAGGTGGCAGTACTGTTCCCGATGAAGACTTCTTCCTTTGTCCGAAAAGGAACTTCAGTTTGCCTTGGAACTGCATTGTCTGTTATACAAAAAAAAAAATTATCTTAAGCATTTAATATACAAACATTCAAAATGCTAATACAGCCATGGACTGTGCTGTTTGACATGAAAACCAGTTTTGAAACAGGGAGAAAACCTTGACAATTCATGATCTTACTTCAATTTAAACCATACCATTTCAGAGGTATGGTGAGTGGAGGTACTATTGACAGTAAAATCAGACATTTGAGGCTGAGGTTGGATTTGTTCTCTCCTGTGTATTTAAAGCAGAAGTTTTGCATTATGTTTTGTTTGCCAAGACAAGTAGCATATGGTGGTGCAAAAAACCTGTTTCCGCTGTGCCTCACTCTGAAGCAGTGACTATTACTTTTCTACACTCTGTTAACTCCAGAGAATTTCTTTCCACTTGCCCAGCACTTTCTCTGGGAAGTAAATGGACTGGCACAACCCAGAGGTTGTGCAGGCAGACACCAAAGGAGACAATATGCCCGAGATAGGAAGATACAAAGTACATAGCTTGGAAGAAACCACCTAGCCCTGCCTCAAATCTGAATATAAGCAGAAGGCAGAGACGAAGTTGATAGCAAGCTGCTGCTTCTCAGTGAAAAAGTTTTGTACCACAAAATGATCTGAAAGAATCAGTCCATTTGAATCGGGTGTTTCCCAGAGCTACAAGAGCAATCAGAGATGCAGAAATGACTAACTAGTATGGCTGTTCAGACCCGTAGTCTTCCAACAAATGAGGATCTGAGAGAGAAGTTGCATTTCCCTGTCTCATGCTGATTCTCTTTTTTTCTTTGCACGTGCTGTGCTTTCCCATAGGAAGAAATGTCATCGGGCTTTACTAAGCAAAAGGGGAAGTGATTTCTAGAAATGTCTCACTCCTATTAAGGATATTTGAGGAACGTGTGAGACACTTCCTAATTCTGTTCTTTATTATTAGAGGGCCCTCTACAAAAGAGGAAATTTTTCCTGTTCCTTAGAGCAAATACTTTGTGCTTAAATGTTAATGTTGAAAGTCAGGCTTTACACCCTTGTGCTAGGCCCAGTACAAATTGAGGACAGATATTGTCCAAAAGAGCTTAAAAACGCAAACTCTATAGATTCTTTCAATGTCTAATATTGCAATCTTCTCACATCACTCACCTCACATCACCTATTAATAAAATGTCTTGAGGTGCTTCTTCTTAGTGCATACCAAATGAAAAGTATATCTTGTCCACGGCTCTCCTGAATATTTGTACTGACATATTTAATATGAATTAATTAAAATCTAGTATGTCATGGTTACAGTTCTTTAAGTGAAATTATACTTACAAGGAAGCCAGAAGTACTGTCCAACAAGCAGCGAACTCGACAGATGAAACAACGAGTTAAGAAGGAAGAATAATCTGTTGTCATGCTGTCATTCTCTTGTGCTTTAAACAATTTACTGAGAATGTATTCTTCTCCTAGGAATAACAGTGGAGGCAATATATATCAGATCACACTAAAAAAGAATGAAAATGTTCTGTAGCCAATTGAAGAAGCTGTTATGGAAATTGCTAAAAAATACTTTATGGAAGGGCAAATATTAAGTTGTATCATGTATAGCTACATCTGCACATGCTCTAATTCAAGAAAAAGGAAAAGTTCTTTTTTTGAATGAGATTCGGGTGAGTTTCTTCAGAAACTTTGACTTTTTACTTCCTTTTTGTGATTTTTCATGATGCAAAGCAGGGTAATAGATGTTACTGGTTTTGAGATCACAGATCACAAAAATACATTAGAAAAAAAGGACCAAAATAGTGAAAAACGCTAATGCAAGAAAAAAAGCAAACAGTGGCTGATCAGCTGATTTTCAGCTGTTGCATCCTTGATTCTAGCTTTGGACTAAAAGCGCATAGCCTTTAAAATAGTTACTTCCCAAAACACAAAAGTATTTGTACCGAAATTATCCACTGTCTGTATTGGGACAAAAAATCCAAATCCAAACTTTTCATAATTTGAAATATTAGTGAACATCATTTGCTTATTTTTTCTGCATGCTTCCTACAAAATCTTGCAAAGTTCCCCAGATATCTGTAAGACTCTTGCAAAACTGTGTGACCTACTCTAGGTGGTCCTGCTCTGGCAGGGCTGTTGGACTAGATGATCTTTCAAGTTCCCTCCCAACCCTTAAGATTTTGAGATTCTGTGTGTAAACAGAAACTGCAAGAAATTCTACCAAAGTTTTGTGACTGCCTGTTTTCCTGAGGGCTTCATAAAGGCTGCTGAAGGAATTCTTGCAAATTTCTCCACACCCGTCTGAAACTGTGCTTCCAAAATTTCTTTCTTCAGTTACTTCCACACCTTCTGGTGAAATGCACACATTTTGCTGGGATCAACAGTTCTTCATAAAGTTAACAATTTCAACCCCATTGTATTTTGTGTAGTCAGGATTCCAGCTGATTCCAGTCATGATGCAGTTTCAGAGGAAAAAGTGTACTGCTAAAATTACTTCTGAAGACTCCTGTCTATATAATTTTGCATGGGAAAACAAAATGGCAGAAAGTGATGTTGCCACTGTGGTACTGTACAGAAGCCTTTTGCATGGCATGTTTTTGCATTAATGAGAGGAATACTAATGTCCTGATCAGCATGAACAAAAGGTTGGTAAGATAAATGCTGATGTGTCCATTCCGCATGGATAGGAATATCTATAGCTATGTTAGTCAAAGAGAAACAAATGAAACATCAACTTTGCAGCCTTATTTGCACACACTGCTTTATAAATGTCAAGGATCAGAAAGATACATCATCTAGGGGACAATAACATCATAAATGACCACTGCACAGCTTTCCAGTGAAGACTCTGACTTGACATAGAACAGACACGGGTGTAGGTGAACTCCAATTCTCTCTCTGAACAGTGGTGCCTACATTTCCAATCAACATATACAATCCCACCTGTTTCTGTCTGTAGTTGCTGTCCAGACAACATCTGGGGAGGATTCATGGCCCAGTGCAGTTGTCTACAGAAATCCTGGCGATCATCCACATGAATGTAATCATATATGTTTTGGTGCATTACATCAGTCTGAAATAATTACAACAAGGAATGTTTAATTTGTGAGCGTAGTGGGGCAGACACTTGTCTTTAGGTTAATACTTTCCTTAAAATAATGACTGGTGTAGATACCTTCAAAGCAAAGGCTGATTGAAGAAAGTTACTTCAGAGGTCCCTGTTTTTAGACATCTGGTTTTTGACTTCACATACTAAGATGATTAATTTTTATTCTTAATCCTTTTGTGCATATGCAAATATAAGTCATGAAAAAGTCCAAATGGCAGCTGGTGACTAGTGGCATCCCCCAGGGACTGATGCTGGGACCAATCCTGTTTCACTTCTTGATGAGTGAACGGTAAGATAAAGTGCATCTTTAGTAGGTTTGCAGAGGGTACCAACTGCAGAGAGTAGGACGGCTACTCAGACCTTGACAGGCTGTAAAAAGGGGCTGACAAGAACCTCAGAAGTTCAATGAAGGCAAAGTTCCTTCTAATTCCGGGTACCCCAAGGAAAGAAAGATAGTGGGATACCAAAGTAAGCACCACTTGAGGGATGGAGCACATAACATATCAGGAGTGGAGAGAAGAATGAGGTTTGTTCAGCCTTAAGAAGAGAAAGCCTCAGGAAGAAATTACTGCTGTCTACATAGAAAGAATGTGCAGGTGTAAAGAAGACAAAGTGAGAGGACAAGGAGCAAGAGACACAAGTTGCAACATGGGAAACCAAGACTTGATATAAGCCAAAAATAATTACAACCATGGTGGTTAAACACTGAAACAAGTCTTCCAGAGGGGTCATAGAAATTAAAAACTTGATGAGTCCTGGATCTGCTCTAACTGGATCTGCACTGAGCAGGGGGTTGGACCAGATGACCTCCAGAGGCACTTTCCAACTACATGGTTCTGTTACTCTGTGTCTTTACAATACATTTGTTACACACAGGCAACTAGTCTAGGATAGCAGCCTCTTATAATGAAATTGAAAGGAAACTTTTAGCTAAATCTCATTTATAATGGATTCTGTTTCTGTTGAAAAAAGCTTTACAAAAGGAACAGCATTACAATTCACCTTCACCTATCACGTCACCAGAAAAAGAAAGAAAATTAGTCTGAAATGGCATAGTAAAATAATTTCAATTATAGTGTTTGTTTAATGAACAGTAAAAGGATAAAATGAAACAACATATAGTGAGGCATTCTAGAATGCCAGTTAGCAGTGGTGACTCCAAGAAAGTCATAACAATTCTTCATATTTGTAAATATGTTTACCTGATGAAACCCAAGATAGTCCACAATTGTCGATGACGCATAAAATATCATTCCATCCGCACTCACCACCAACGCAAAACCATTCAGTGACTAAAGAAGGAAAAATAATACAATTAGAAAGATAATCAGAAAAATGAAGACTAAAATAGGTATAAAATGTAATAATTTAAAGAATCTTCTAGATGTGAAAAAAACACTCTGAAAAAAGTGGGACATAAACTTTTTTGAGAAAGGTCTTTTTTTCCTGCCATGAAAGACAAATAATGACCTGGAACATGCTTTTATCCTACTTTTAAAAAGTTAGGATAGCTAATTACAGTGGAACTAACATATTTGTAGTTTATTATCACTTTAAATTTTATTTTGTCCTTAATTCATATCATTAAAAGTTTAATAGAAAGTTTCAACTACTTGTTTTTTGCTTTCAATTTAAAACAGCATGTTCCATAATAATTGCTTTGATACATGTAAAATATATATTAATCTCTAGCAAGAAAATTAAATACGTGTGCTGTTGTAGCTATGACTTTAAAACTGGATGTATAATTTTAAAGTATGGCAATTTTCTTAAGGTCCTCTAAATACGTACGTAGCATAAGTGTAATGATAAAAAGTATGCAATAAATACTGCACTGATATAACCAGTGTTTAGTCTAGAAAAAAGCTAAGAATCTATAGATTCTGTAGAATCAGTGATGCATGGAAAGCAACCAGAGGAATACAAAAATAGAAGTAAGGATTAAATAGAGTGCATGATGTAAACATTAAGATCCATCGTGCTGCATGCAGACTAATTTTGCCTCTCTTCCCTTGATACAGATTCAGTAACAAATCTTCACTCCAGTGGTCCTGCATTCCAAGCTAGTTTAGATGATCCTTCCATGTGATGCTTTTGAGGTCTTTTGAGATTACAGTTCAATTAGCTGCTGATGAAATATTGCTATATTATTATTATCCTTGCTTCACCTTTCTCTCAATTTACTGTTGTAGCAATGTGCCTATTAATTCTGAGTTAATCCTAAAGCACAATGAGGGCAGATTTTCAATTGCTCCGTAACCAGATACACTGACATATTTTTGTGAGCTTGGTTCTCTTTCTGGCTCCTAAATAAGGACCAGATTTCCAAGAGTGCTTGAAGCCTGTTCCCACTATGACAATGGTGGGCAGAATTTCAAGAGTTCAGCGTACAATAGGCTGACCTCCTCAGAAGATTTGGCCCCAATCACAAATGTGGAGCACCTTTGGAAATGTGGTCCAGTGGGACCAGAATTGGCCAGGGGCTCTGCACCTCGAAGAATCTGTCAAAGAGTGACTGAAGAAATGTAGTGAAGAGACTGCAATGGCTCACCTATATTTTCAAAGAGCTATAGCAGCAAGTGATTCAATCAAGTCAATGCTAACCACGAGCCACCACTAGGAATAGTCAAGGGTGAGTAATTTTCAGCTCCAGGTCAGCTTCATAGATAAAAATTTTTTTTCCAGAATAAGCTTTATTTCTGCTGAGTTGGGTTTGTGTTGAACACTAGTTAACCCAGTCGACTCTTCAAGACTGGTGCTGTTTCTAAATAATGCCCAAATTCATCCCAGCACCACATCAACTGGAAGAGGATATGTCAAGATTTCTACATCTTTACATCTGAGCCTTTCACTGCACTGACAGGAGCCTCCATAGACGCTGTCATTTCCATTTCCAGTGTCAAGTGAGGACAAGAAAGAATTTTTGGCATCTCATCTCTTTGGACTCCTCTTCACAGCAATGAAACCATCAGTGATTTTGAACATCTGGCAGGTCTTTTAATTTGGGCAGCCTAAAAATTTCCATAAAAGATAACTGTAAGACATTTAAAGGAGCCTCTTCACATCTGTGGCTGTTATCTTGCACATTCCAAAAGACCTCCGGTCCTGGGCAGGTAGAAATCAAGAACATTAAAGAAATATTCTTAATTAAATCAATGTTCTTAACCTATCCAAATTAATGCACCAAGCACTATCTGGGAAGGCTTAAAAATGGCCACAAGATCTGAATGTGATCAAAGAATGTGACAGTATCATTCTCAACATCCTTAAAATGTGTCTTCCATTGTCCAGCAGGCAAGCTATGAGTTTTTCAGACCCCATAGGAAACAGCTGGGGAGCATTTGCCTTTGCCAAGGATTGCTTTTATGAATCAAGAAAGAAATAGTCCTATTTCAAAATTAATCTTCCCCATCCAACATATTCGTATATACTCTTTAGGCCTCAACACATACCCTAAGAGATAAGTCTTTACCTTTAAAATGTAAAACTTGCTGCCATCCAGTGAAAGGCAGTCAGACTTTTCTTTACACAAGTTTTTCTTTCACAGAGCCAGAGTCGGGCTATACCAGGGGCAGCAGTTTGTAAGACTGGGAAAGGGATATGGTACCATGTGTATTTCTAAGGGTTCAGATCAGTGGACTGGCAACTACATCTGCAAGGTTGGAGGAGGTATTAAGTGAGGATGGGAGGGAAAAAGAGGAAAGAAGAAGTGGAGGAAATGTTCAAGGAACCACGTGTTTAGGTTATGGCAGAAATGAGTATGGATTTGAGGGAGATATGTAAATGAAGATAATGACAAACTTCTCCCACTTTGTTTTTGTTTTGTTCTCAAAATGCTGATGTTCTCTCCTAAGTTAGGATCTCTTAACTAAGCATCGCCTAGTTTTCATGACCCAAAAAGCAGACATCTGATGGTCTGGCCTGCAGGCAGAAAAAAGCAAAATCCACTTTGGTGCAACAACAACTTTTGTGGAGTCACATGAGGCTATTGAGGATTAACACAAATTCCAAGTGTTTAAACCTCATTCTAGCTGGGAAACCAGCTGCTTCAGACACACTAAAAAGAAATTAGTTGGACATGGAGTAAAACTTCATAACCAGTGAGTCCTACCTATGACTGCAAATTTCTCTTCTTCTCAGTACTACCCTGAACTGAAGTTCTGTGTGAAACCTGACATCTGTAGTGCAGAGGGCTCTGAACAGAGTTGGGCTGAGGTTTATACTGCACTTACCTACCTGCCACAGCCGAAGAGATATAAGTAGGTGTTTACTAGCACAGATCTGGTACCCCAGGAGTAGCTAACAGTGACTGCAAATTAGTAGAACAAGATCTCTTCTGACTTCACAGATAAATCTATCAGGTATCACATATAACTCCATGTTCAAGCCCTTCACAGTAACAATGCATGGAGATTTTCCATTGTTCTGGACAGAATCACAGTGATTTGTTAGACCGAGTGGAAGAGAGAAACAGCTTCAGTTCACGAGAATGAACAAAAACTATTCCCAGCTTTTTTGTTCTCAGTTACCAGGTCTCGCATCAAACAGGACAACACAGTATATGGTTCTACTTATGATTTTAAGCATTCTCAGTTACTGAAATAAAAGTCTCAGTGGTAGCTTCCTCTCATTCCCAGTGAATGGGAGGCTGTACTGGTGTGCTGCGTCAGAACCACAGCAGCCATCTGCCTGGGTAACTGATATCCTTGGGGAGAGGAAAAGAGGACATGGATCAGCCCCATATCTGTCCAGTTGGCAACCTCTAATGTAAGCCCATGTCTGCCCAAAATACAGAGGGGACAGCACAGCGAAGTAAAGGCGAGCTCTCCTCATTTCACTTTATTCCTTTCCATAGAAATAATGAAAAGCCTGAAATAGGGCTTTTGGATTTAGAAAAAGAAATACCCAAACTCCACGGCTCAACGTTGATGGTATTTGCTTTGTTCTCAATGGGTGTGTTTTAATCAATAAAGTCCACTTGCATCCTACCACAATTTTTGTCAATTTTGCATATACTTACACATGCACAGAGGGACAAACCCGCACACAGAAACACACCCATACAAACATACTAGTGTGGATACCAAAACCTTTGCAACAAAAAACAACTTTCTTCAAATCTGCAAAAAATACGTGGCTGTAAACTGCCATTTGGTAAACCATATGGATTCAATGACAGATGGAATTTCTAATCCAGGATAATAGCTGAAACATGTGAGACGGGCTTAAGTATGTATAGTGAACATTTGTTTGTTTGTGTTTGGCTTTTTAAACTCACTTACGTGAGTTTTCTACATTGTACTTAAAAAATGCTTTTTTTTTATTTTTTCCAAATGGAAAAAATAAGAGCTTGGCACCAGCCAGGGGCCTGTGTTCTTTTGAAAAAACATGTACATCCAATTATGTACTCACGAAAAGCTGCACCTGCTACCGAAAGAAAAAAAAAAAAAACAATTAATCTGCCAGTTCAAAGAAAGTACGATATTATTCTGGTGCCTACAGTAGCTGTCAGATGAATGTTATCAGTTCCTTCCATTAAGAAGTTTTCGAAATATTATTAGTCAAGAGGTTCTCTTTGGGAATGAAGGCAAATATTTTGAGGAAGATAGGACTTCCTTTGGCAAGATCCTTTATATATCCTGATGTTTTTTTCTGGTCCCATAGCAGAAAATCAGCCAGCAAATACTTCAAAGATATTTTGGTCAAGGTCATGGCATAGTAAAAATAAGAGGGGGGGTGGGGGAGAACAAGTTCCAGTCCACATTTCTCTTATTACTCTTCCTTGAAATAAAGGAAAACCCACTAGCATTAGGTCTCCAGAGACCATGTTACTATGGCTACTAAAGTACAACAGTCAAGGCCTGCAGCCATGCCTTGCTTTGAACAGATTTTCAAGTCACGCAACTTGGGTACTAAATTTCCAGGGTCAGTTGGCTCACAGTGTATCTGGAACAGCTTCATTTAATAGTGGATCGCTGGGGTTTCACATCCTATGTGGAATGGGGCCATTTTCTGGTAATCTAAATAAGTAGCTATTTAAAAACCCTGGAAATGATATACTCATTCTCATCTTATGAATATTAGGAGGAAAATGCAGACAGTTAATGTGTCTTCTGTCTTCAACTGTATTGTTTAGTGAATCCGTATTTCTTTCCACTGGTGATTTTAGGACTCATAATTGCTCTTCTCAAAAATCCCTCTGGAATCCCTGAGGTGCTCTTTATAAACTGAAAAAAAATATTTGAACTCTTACAGAATCCTGAAATAAAAACCAGCATAAAAGACTATTCAGAAATACTGTATCCGGTGACATCAGAATATGGCCTTTACTCAACAAGCACAGTATCTCTTAGCCCTCTGGACTCTTATGTATTTCTCTGATGTCTACAAAGTAACTTCAAAAGGAATATTTATGTGAGTAAGCACTATTTTGTGCAAAGGAGGAGTGGCAGAATTGGTTTTAGCATTCAGTTTGATCAAAGGCTTGCATGTACTGCTTAGTTTTTAGGCGAAAGAAACAAAACAGAAGATGAATTTCCATGATTTGAGCCAAAGGAGGAAGTAAATCTTGCAGACTGAAGCCTACAGCCTTGGGGTTTTATGGGAAGCCTTTTGGCTTGATCTGAGTTGATCAGCTTTCATATAGAGCAGAAATGCTTATTTCCAAATACAAAGAAATATGTACATATAATCACTATGGCTCTTTTCTTCTTCTTGTCTTCCCAGATAAAACCAAGTCTCTGTTACTGTCTATCTCCTTGAACCTGGATATAACTTCAGGCTCCTTAAAGACAGTATGGAAATTCAGCATCTAGTGTGCACTACTCAGAGCAGGGCCCAGCAAATTCATTCACGTTGCCAGAGGAATTTGAGCCCTAGTCCTCCCCTTTACTGTCAAAGGGAACAGCTGTGCCATCTGAAAGGCAAAAAGAATTGTGCACCATTCATCTGGTCAAGTTTCTCATTATTCCGTTTTTCAGTATCTCATCACTTCCACTGAGAAATTAGGGCAACTTTGGAGATGCTTGTTTACATGTGTGTCTTCAGTCTAACAAGAGCGCTGGAAGACTGTGGCTCGTCAAGAGGCACCAGACAAAACTGGCCTCCTGGAAATCAGTTAGGAAAATATAAGTCATTGGACTCTGGTAATTATGAGCTATAAACTTTCAAGAAAACATAGTAGTTCCCTGGAGGGTGAAATTGTAATGTGTACACACACATAAATGTATTTTAAACCATGGTAATGTTGTTTTTTATATGCTTGATATGTAATAAGTATTGGATGCAAGCAAGAGTAATTTTTCCTTTAAAGTTGTTTTGGTTGCATGATGCAAAATTCTAAATACAGTTTTTTCTTAGTTTTGTCTTTTTTTTTCTCTTTAGCTTTTCCAAGCTAAGCTTTTGTAACAAAGCTTGCTTAGTTTGCATCAAGTCCTTGGGGTTGGACTCTGTTCTTTAACTTATGCATGAACCTCTGGCCTCCCATGAGCCTAGTGGCTCAAAACCAACCACTCTGCCCAAGATGGTACTGAGAAACAAGAGCTGAAGCATCGTTTGACTTCGTATGTGCAGAAAGCTGATGTGGTGCACACTAGAAAGAGACACAGTCCAACTGAATCCCACTGTTTTCACAAGTACTAAGCACAGAAAACGAGACTACAGACTGTACTCCTAGGACGGAGCAGTACGAACAACCAATAGCATAAAGACAGGTTAGGGAAGGTTTTGTTGCTGCAAAAGTGAATTTATGGGTGACACTAAGCACCTCAGTACAACTTTTTAGATGACATCTCAACGTCCCTTTCAACCCTTAAGATTCTGTGATTCTGTGACATGTTTCTTTAGAACAAATTATTAACACTAATAATGCTTTCTAGCAATGGCAAGGTTTGGTGGATTTTTTCATGCCTAAATGTAAAATATCCACAATTCTTTTCTTTGCATTATCAATTAGGATTTCATATGCAAAATGAGCATTTGAATACTGCCTCTGATGAACAGACATTACACAAGTACTATTATTTGTAGCAATCTAAAGAAGAATTACATTCAAATCATTAATTCTAAAATTGTGGAGAAAGAGCACATTTTATTTATTAATACATAGATATCTGTATCATGATTAATGGACATGTTTGTGAGTACTTGCATGAGTAAAGCGTCATTTACCTAAGGAATTATGATGAAAGGATACCAAAGTATGACATAATCTTTTACACCTTTTTCATTAACCTCCTCATCAATCATGCTGTTGAATTTTAAATTGTGCTTTGCTAGTAATGGAACCCTACTGTCAGTGCTCTTCCACAAATACTATGCTTGGACTATGCTTGGAAATAGAAACAATCTTTATATTGATTTATGCAGTTTCTCATTTCACTTCCTCAAAAGCAGATGTTGTATTCACAGATGGAGGCAAAGCTGGGGCAATATCATAACTTCAGTGCAAGTTCAGCCTTTCATTCTTTCTGAGTTCTGCAGCTGCTCTGAGCTCTTCAGTCTTCTGTTCAACAACTTCAATATAGAAAATGCAAGCCTGATTAATTCCATTTGAGAAAACTCAAAATGAAGCATTAATTGCTCACTGCTCTGCACTTGTAATAACAAATTTAGTTAGGTAGCCTTTGCCATAACAAATGTAGCAAGATTATCCATTATCTTCCACAAAATAAGTTACTGTAAAGAGTGTCAAGTAATATTTATCCAACACATTGGACAATTAGACAAATGGAAGTACCAAATGTCTGGATTTTTTTCTTCCGTGTTATTTACATGTAAGTGCATCAAGTCCTAAAGAGAAGGAGCTGTCATAATACTCCATCCACAGCTGACTTTTATTTGTACTTGCAAACTGTTAATGAGGGTGAATGTCAGACATCTCTTTCTGTAAGGAATCAAAAGTTAAAAGAGACAATGTTGCCGCCTGTATACTATAAACAGACTGGGATGTCCTAATTTCAGAGCACTATTTTTCTGTCCATTTAGCACAATACATCACATTTTCTAATACAGAACTACTTCAGGGGGTGTGGAGAAGAGCAAAACAACGTATTTCACATTGTGTTTAATATTATATGCTAATTAGCTTTTTTTAAAATACCATTTCAGGTCAGTGGAGTTTTTAGGGAGTGTGGCATTCCTGAATTTGACTCTGGGAACTGTCTTACTGTGCATGTTTTTTATCCTGTAAGTATACTGTTTAAAATGCTCTCCCAAGCAATGCTTTCTCTAGATGTCAAATGGCTGACAGTGGATCATCTGAAAGGAGGTAAAAATGAAAAATTAAAGACAATAACTTTAACTTCCAAATCTTAATCTGAGTTATAGACTAGATGAATGAGCCCTTCTCCAAGGCCCTTCTCTAAGCCCTTGCTTAGATGTTTTAGCAGACATTTCTTATTGCCAAAAAAAGCACGCTCTTCGTTACTGGTGAATTCTGGACACGTTGCCGTACTGAGAGGAGCAGGGAAGATGCAGAACACGTTGGGGAAAATGCCCACTGTTGGCCACCATCAGCTTTTGCAGCTAGGAATTATTGGAAGAACCACAATTACAGTGGGATACAAAAACTATCTAATTTTTCTTTTTTATACTCAAGATGTCAGGGACAAGAATGATGGTGATTTCTCTTGAAGTTCTTGGAACTATGTATGGAACTATAGTATGGAACTATCTGAAGGGTGCTTGTGTGTCCTCAAATCTCCAAATCAGTATGATATCCTTGCTAACAGGGAACAGTACATTCAATGATCAGCATCACGCTTTTTAATAGCAGTTTTCCTTTCAGTCCAAACCTATCAAATAGCATATTCAAGTTTCATTGAATGAGGTGAGCAAAAAGTAAAACTGAAATGTACTAAATATTTCTATTAAAATATGTAAGTTTTCTTTCGAAACCATCACAACCATAAAAAAATATCCCAACACTGCAAATTCACAAAAATTCTTAAGACAACACACAGTCTTGCCTGGACCTGCTTTCTTGCTCATCAATTCACCTTACTGAGGTGATTGCAAGGCTGCAGCTCATTAGCTTTCTGAGTTTGGAATGAGCAAGATATTGGAATCAAGTGTCAGCTGTAAATACAGATTAGGCTACTAATTTATAATTTCACTTCAACCTGTTGAGAACCAGTTAAACAATGTAAGATTGCAATTATCTATGATAAGCAACAGGCATTATTTAAAGTGTATTTCTACTTCATTTGGTGGTTTTATTCACCATATATAACTTTGCCATCTTCAAAAACAAGACACTCCCTCAAAGGCAAATTGAATGCAAGGAGTCCAGATGTAGTAGCTGAATAAGTCCCAGTGCATCTATGTGATGCAGTGTTCGCATATATATATTGATCCTATTGATTGCTGAAAACAATTGCCAAGGATTAGCTTTGAAGTCAATGAGAGGGAAAAAATCCCTGAGTTGAAACGGGAGAATATATTTTGTAGGGGAGGAAGTCACATGGCCACTGGACTGTCTCCAGAGGCACAGAAATAGCCTGAGCAGAAACAGAGGAAGTGGCTGTGAAAAGTGAGCTGGGGTGGAGTTGGCTGCGATGAAGAGTTTGGAGACAGCAAAGCAGCCTGAAATTTGGATTCCCATCTGGTCCGTGCCCAAAGCTTATTGATTCTCTGTCTTAACACTGCCAACGGACAGCTTCTTCATTCACTGGTACACCTGAAATTTCTCAGCTGGGCCTTCTTATGTGATAGCAGATTTGCCTCTGCCCTGACAGACAGAGCCCAACTTTTCTGATGCCAGTGGAAACCAGACAGGAGGCTGTGTCTCCTTGCTGCACACCTGTGCTGGCTACCCACTCCTCCCGCTCTACTAAACCAAGCTGCTTGTCCTGATTTTCTGACCTGATCACAGCTTGCTCGCCCTACAATCATAACCCGTCATTTCATGTTAGAGAAGCTAAATATTAACTCTCATCAGTCCAATGTGTTCACCCTATCCATATGCAATATTTGAAAACAAAGGTGTTTCTCATTTTGCTAAAAGGCTCCATCTGTAGGGGATACCTGAGTGTTGTCCTTCAAGTCTCTCCTTACAACTCTCTTGCAAAAGACCTGGCAAAGATCAAGCTGCTCATAACTGGCAATCGTGGTTACCATTTTGTTCATTATTTCCACACACTGTGTTGCCCATCCAAAAGCATCTTTCATCATATTTAGGCTGTAAATCTGCAGGGAGTGGATCACACCTTTTTGGTTTGTTCTGCCCCTCTGTCAAACTGGAGGGCATCACTGCCTGTAATTCAGAAACCTCATTGCTGTGGCAGTAGCAGTGGGGACCGGAGGAGAGAGCAAACGGTATTTAGAGGTCACAGGCTTTTCTGTCCAAATTGGTTTGAGAAGGAAAAAAAAAAAAAAAGAAGAAAGTTATAAGTGAGAATGTTAATTTATTTGTTTAAAGGGCAATAGAAAGGGTATTTTTTGCACAAAGTTGTGGCAATGCCAAATTTTGAGTCTGGATTTTAGGAATATGCTTGTTTACAAAGGAAAAAAAAGGACCAAGTCCTCTGAAATGTTCCTTTGTGTTTTGCCTGTGCCTGGCAAGAAGGATGTGAACATACACATATGATAAAATGGCAAATTACTCCTGACTCCATTTATGGCTTTTTTTTTCATGGATAAATTCTCTGTAAGTCATCCCAAGTGACTAATGTCAGCTTAAATCATGTCATCTGAATTACTGGGAGAAGGTTCATGTTTGAAAACAAAGGAAAGCAAAAGAGTTGTTTGGTTAACTTTTAAAAGTTGTATTGACTTAAAAGAAAATGCATTGAGACTATGAGGTTTTTATAAGAACTCCCTATTTAGATGGTCCCATTTTAAACCAGTAGGTTAAAAGGCAAAGCGCTATATCATCATCTAACAGGATTTACTTTAGAAGGACTGTGCTAAGAGAGTCAGCACCCTTGGAAGCTGAAAAGGAACCCAAGATCAGAATAAATCAAAAAGTCTTTCTCTAATAGTTTTTGATTTCTGAAGTCTGTGCCTTTGTCATAGCCTCACATAACAACTGTGCACTTTTGTCTGACTCCCAATTTTCCTTTTCAAGTTTAAATTAAAAAATAACAGGAAGAATAAAATCTCTTGCTCTCAAACTGAAATTCAAATTCGAGTACATTTATCAGCAGACAGTTTTATCAAGTACTGATTATATAAATCAATTTGGAAGGAGGAAGTGGAATTATACTAACAAGTTTAAAAAAATTACCGGAAACCAAGTGGGAAAAGAGTTTCCTATGCTATTTCCTTATGCAGAATGAAGAACGGCACCAATAGGATGTTTTCTAATGTATAATTTTCCAGCTCCCTTGGAATGAAACTTGAACTCTAGTTCAAGCTGTTAGTAGAGGCCACCTGGAAATACCTTTTAGTGCCAATATGTGCACATACACCACTCTGTTCAAAGCAACTTCAGAAAGCTTATTATTTGCAGCCACTTTTAAGGTAACAACATAATGTTAAATGGTATGCTTCAAGCTTGCATTGTATCAAATACCAAATCGTGTATTTAGATCATAAGTCTGACTTCCATTAGTTTTGACTAAGAAGACTTGGGTTCTATTTGGTATGCTAATTTGGAAAAGCTAATGAAAAAAAGGCTCACTGACCTCAATGGGAACTACTAAGCAAGAACCAAAATTTCCTAATCACAGTAGTTCCCAAACCTGTGACATGGAATTATGAAATAATACATAAAGGATTTTTTTGTGAAATAAAGTGCCTGTTCTGTGCGATAAAAGTGCCCATACTTAATTATGCTATCATTTTGCACCAGCGGTCAGTTCCAAGCCCAACTGCTGCTGGTTAAGTATCTAGTCATCACTGTCAACTGTCTCACTAGTCATCTTACAACTCAAATCAGCAAAATTCATTTACTAAATGGTAGGACAAAAGCACACCTACAAAATATGGAAGCTAAGTTTGAAAAATCCACTGGTATCAATAATCTTAGCTTCATTACCTTAACTACTAACTACTTAATCTAGATGATTAATTGATACCAGTGGAGAATTGTAGAGCCCACATCACCAAAACCAGCTTTCACTGTTTTTCTCCACTTATGAAGACAGGATTTTGAAGAAGCTATTTCTTTAAAAAAAAAAAAAAAGAAAAGACCATATGTCTGTGATTTTAACATGTTTTTCAAGATGCCAGGCATCTGAAAGTCTTTGTCTAAAAATTTAAATAAGTTGTAAGCCTGTCCAGATCCCTCTGTATAACGTTCCGACTCTCAAGAAGATAAACACTCCTGCCTAGTTTGGTGTCATCTGCAAGCTTATTGAGGGTGCACTCAGTCCCTTCATCCAGATCATGGATAGAGACACTAAACAGAGTTTACAGTGTCATTGAATAAGAAATACCAGGATAGTATGATGACTGGCACCTTCAGTGCAGCCATAAAAAAAAAAAAACATGAGACAAAACCACAGAAATGTGATTCTTGTGCCCTGAAGCCTTAAGAGTAGAGAACTGATGTGGAAATTTGCCTGTGAACTGGGCAAAAGTGCTTGGAACGCCCTGAAAACAACACAGAACTTCCCTGAAAGAGTGTGAGCTTCCAGAAAGCACAGAAATGACAAAACAGGGCAGATCTGGCCTTTATTCATCAGTAAGATGGGGCATGACAAAACCAGGCAGTCTTTCTCAATTAGCATCTGTTTGGGAGCTGCCTGGATCATCTGGATTTCTTTGCAATTTTTGTGACATTTTGGATATAAACCACTATTTTCACACCTGAAAAGAATTATATCCAGTACATCTGGAGACAGAGATGCCATAAATCCCACACTGTGTGCATAGTGTAGGAAGACCAATAGCAGAACAGAAGACCAACAAACATAACAAAGATGGAAAGGATCATCAAAACATCTCCTTCCGCAGCAAGGACTGAGACAGAAATTGGGACATCAGTGCTTCTTCCATAAAAGCAGAAAAAATGCAGGAGCAACTGTGAGGTAGTCAATAACCTACCTTATCTTGTCTATCTAGACTTCAGTAAAGCTTTTGACACCATTTCCCACAACATTCTACTGGAGAAAGTAGCTGCTCATGGCTTGGGTGGGTCTGCTCCACACCGGGTAAAACACTTGGCTGGGTGGCTGGGCCCAGAGGGTGGTAGGGATGGGAGTTAAATCCTGTTGGTGTCTGGTCACCAGTGGTGTTCCCCAGGGCTCAGTGTTGGGGCCTGTTCTGTTTAACGTCTTTATCAATGACCTCGATGAGGGGATCAAGTGCACGCTCAGTAAGTTTGCTCATGACACCAAGCTGGGTGGGAGTGTTGATATACTTGAGGGCAGGAAGGCTCTACAAAGGGACCTGGACAGGCTGGAGTAATGGACTGAGGCCAATTACATGAGGTTAAACGAGGCCAAGTGTCAGGTCCTGCACTTGGGCCACAACAACCCCATGTAACGCCATAAGCTTAGGGAATCATGGCTGGAAAGTTTCCCAGAGGAAAAGGACCTGCGGGTGTTGATTGACAGACAAATGAATATGAGCCAGCAGTGTGCCCAAATGGCCAAGAAGGGCAATGGCATCCTGGTTTGCATCAGAAATAGTGTGACCAGCAGGATCAACTCAGGGATTGTTCCCCTGTACTCAGCACTGCTGAGACCACACCTTGAGTCCTGTGTTCACTTTTGGGCCCCTCAGTACAAGAGAGACACTGAGGTGCTAGAATGCGTTCAAAGAAGGGCAGCGAAGGAGGCAAAGGGTCTGGAGAACAAGGCTTATTAGAAGTGGCTGAGGGAACTAAGGTTGTTTAGTCCCTGGAGGTATTTAAAAGATGTGCAGAAGCGGTGCTTAGTGATATGGTTTAGTGGTGAACGTGGCACTGCTAGGTCAACGGTTAGACTCGATCATTATAAGGATCTCTTCCAACCTAAACAATTCTGTGATTCTATAATAAAGTGACAATTTTAGCAGGCTTAATATACAGGTATTGATTACACAACAAGCAGTGTCAGTAGTGATGGGACCATTGCCTGACTGCATTGTCATTAAGAAAACAAGTCCTGATAGCTCCTCCCTCTCAACAACACACATTTAATTCTTCCAATATGATAGTTAAACATATGAATCTTATACATGCATTTCAGATGAGGAATTACCTGCACAACAATGTAGACTCTTGAGTATAGACATGAGATTGTTAGTGCAGCATAGCTGAGGGGAAGAACAGGAGGTGGCTAACAGCCATGAGATGATTATTGTAATCAAGGCTATTGCCTAGATACCCACCAGTGATTCATTCTTATTTTTCCAAGTCACCATTTTATTGTGTTTCTCCACCCCATCACCCCATAAATTCTATCTGGATTTACTGACTGCCAATACAATTTTTTTTTCCCACTTCTCTGGTTATGGGTTTGGCCCAGTGCTCCTTAAGTATTCAGTAACAGGCTTCAGAAACTGAATGTGGCCCTTTTTTGCCAGAAGGCATGTGGCACAAGAATTGCAATACCACCTGTCTTGGGAAAGATTTTGAAAGTGCACAGCTAATTTACTGCAGTCAAACAGTCAAGAGTCTGAAGTCTTCACGGACAGCAAAGATTGCCAGAATGTGGTATACTGAAAAAGACCATTAGTAAAATTGGACTTTGCTTCTTAGTGCTTTGTCTGTCTTCCCTCCAACAATGGCAAGAAAAGGCTCTCTTATCCAGAAGAAGGGATCTTAAAACACTTGAAGAAATTCTTTATTTAGATACCTGCTGTGCACTAGTAAAAAGCCTTTGATAAAGTGCTATCATTGTTTATTTTGTTATTGCTGATGAAAGCAATTTGATTATAGCTATAAAAAATCTCTATAAAATCTTAAATAAAAAACACATGTTTTGACAGAGGCCTTTAGAAATAAAAAACATTTTAAACATACTTTGAAGACAGCCTAATTCCATTGTTTTCTTTCAAGTTGAAAGGGGAAGTACTGCATTTTTCCAAGACTTGAGAGTCATCATTTACCCATAATTAGGGTTCTTGTTACTCCATATTTCTTTGTATACATTAGGCACGGTGGTCATACTCAGAAAAACTACAAAGTAATTATTCCTGGTTTTACATGAACACAGCACTCAGGGACAGCATTATTTATATGTATTTTGGTGATTCAGATTATTGTGTTTTTTATTATAGAAAGCATCTAGGAGAGGCTGCACAGTGCAAGGTAGTGTCATGAGAAGGAAAACAACTTTTGACAGCTGAAATAAATCTTTTGAGAGCAAATAAAGTGTCTGGATTCACAAGTCAATATACAAAGCATAGCCACCACCAGCAAGACTTTTTTCTTCTCCTTGGAAGGAATCACAAATGCAACTATTTAGTTAAAACCTCATGGTCCCTAATAACCAACATGGTGAATTTGGTTGAATGACCAAAAAAACAAATCACTTTCCTTCACATGTCATTGCCACTAAATGAGCATCTGAGCCAAACTCAGCAAGCCCTAAGGAAAATTCACTCTCTTATTCTAGGTCAGCCCTGTCCATAAATGAAGCCTGGCAAATACATCCACATTAACAGGTGCTTAATCATCCAATTAATGATCCAGGATAAAACCTCTACCATATATATATTCAAAAGGAATCTGACTCCTGTATACCCTGTAGTAAGTACACTACTAGCATATTCAGTAATATTAGTTTCTCGTAACCCATCTGAACTTACTTGTCAGTGCTCTTTCTATGTAGCCATAGCAGCAGGGCTACTGTTTGAAGACCCTTAATGATTATAATTTGTGGACATGTAATATACTCCCAACAAAACTAGATTAAAGATGGGAAAGCCTCATTAAAAATTACATACTATATTTATAATTTATGTACTCTGTATTCATTAAGAATATAAATTATTGCAAATAATACTTGACAGCCAAAGATCTCATTTTGGCACTAGCACTAGATGCCTCTGTGTTACTTGCTTTGGAATTCAAAATTAAAATCTTCTAAAGTATGAAGAGTAAGGAAAGCAGGGTGCCAATTTCCATTCCATAAATTTGAATTACTTATGATATTGGAGCCTATGATAAAATGTCATTTTTCTTTAATAGTATGTATCATTTATTTACTGGAGGCTACTCTTTTAATTCACACTTACACGTATCTCAGAGCTGTCACTAAACCATGGGCTTTATACCATGAATATTGTGTTATCCAAAACAGCTACACATATATAGTCTTAATCACACAGGAATTTCCAAGGACCTCAGTGTATTAAAGGCATTATTACATCATGTGTTTGAAATGCAGACTGCTGTGCTCTAGCTGGTTCAGTAGTTTACAGCAGTATTAATTCTTCCTCCAGATTAATGGATCCAGTTTTCAGTAACAGTATGGCCCCTTTATGATGCTCTGCCAATATAAAGTCATCCTAAAGGGGATAAAAATACATAGAAGGAGTAACTTTTGTACACGCAGCTTCCCTCAGAGCATTGAATTGAGGAAGTAGGATACATTAAAATATCACAGAATAATCTCAACTCAGATCAGAAACCAGGTAATTTCCTCTTGGCACCCTCAAAATATGGGCCAAGTAAAATAAACCTCTGCTATCACATTAATAAAGAACTGTGAACTGGCCTGCTGGAGTTCATCAGTAATTCTGAGGATGTAAGGGTGCAAGGTACGACTGCCCAAATGGAGACTGACCAGGACTATCACAACTGCCAGTTTTGCTCTTGCAAGAAGTGCTCACAAGTGTGATTCTTGAACGACTCATGCCAAAACCAACCATTTTTTCAAAGTTGCCACAAAGCATTAACCCAAATATATCAAGTTGAATAAATTGCAGCCAGAAAAGACAGTGTTTTTTTCACTCACTTCTAGTAGAAGTCCACCTTCTTGTACAGCAGTCTTGTTAGATATGTTGTCTTCTTTTATCGTTTGGCCAACTTGCTTCTTAAAGTGCTTTTCTTGAATGGCTGTTGGAAAGAGTCATTATCAATTAAAAAATCAAAACAATTAGGGCCACTAGATGAAAATTCTAATTTATGCACCTAATGCATTGATTTAATTGGGAGTCACTGTCTTTGTGGTCTAGATCTCAATTACAGACAACTTTCTTTTGCTGTGAGGGAGACAGATACATATTTGTCAATCCAGATGTTTTTTATATGAAATATCTGTCACATTTTTTATTGAACACATTTTTTCCATTAGTGTATTCTACATAAAACAACAACCAAAATCCACAGGAAAGAAACAAAAGAAAGTTAGCAAGATGTTTTCTTTATAAAAATATGTATTATGACAATATAAAGAAACGCCTATATGTCTTGGGAGACAAGGGACTGAAATAAGTTTCTTAATTTCAGTACTGACTTTCTTAGCATCAAATGCCATTCAGTCTCACTTTCCCCCATTCACTTTTACGAATCTGAGCCTGACTGTAAGATTCATGGGAATGTTCTTGAACTGTTTCATCTTTGAACAGAGGTTTAAAGATGGTTTTAGTAGGTCATTTACTACTTGAAATTCATGAAACTCTCCCAATGTAGATTGAAATTACATATATTTTTTCGTAATAATAATGAAAACCTTCATGAGAGTCAAAACTGGTGAGTGTTCTTCTTGCACATGGGTTATCATTGCTTGATCTGAAATATCTTTGAAAATTTAAAGTTTTCATGTTGAAATATCCCACTGAAAAATTCCTGAAATATAATCCCATTTCTGAGAATAATGAAAGAATTGCTGAGAAGGCTAACATCACTTGATATATTGAGTATCTGAATCATCTAGGGAGTAGGACAGTAACCTGTCCTTACCACTTGGTCAGTAAAAATTAAGGATTCAGCTTCACTCCTACAGCCCCATCTCAGAGATGGGTCAGACAAATACCCTTGTAGAAAACTGGGACTCATTCTTCTGTTTGTTCTCCTTTCCACAAGAAGAATGAGAGAGAACATACCAGTGGGATTAACTGCGACATTTGGTACATATTGTCCCTTCCAGATAAAGGAGAGCCGGAGCAGCCACAGCCAGAGATGGCTAATAATCCAACATCTGAAGGGTTGACACAGGCAGGAACAGTTTATACCTGAGTTTGTTGCTAAAAGCCATGACAATGGGATTTAATTTTTTACAAAAACACAAAATTATAGAAAATAACTACATTTTTTAAGGGCTTCAATAATATTTGTTGCAAAGGACTGACAATATGATTTAAATGGAGTCACTTCCTTTCCAAAGCACTATGCAAGAACCTCTTATCAGCCTAGTGAGGAACTATTGCAAGAACTATTACAACAGATGATGGCAATGCAGAACCACACTGACTGACTATTTGTGATGTTTTTTAGCTTACATAGTAAATATTTGCTGCCAGTGAAAATGTTGGTCGTTACCTAAAGCAATCAGCTCAAAGGTGTAATTAGATGTAATAAATCCCTCCCCTGAGCATGGGAAAACACATCAGGGAAATCCCAAGCTGCCATCCCACATTTTCCAGCCACAACAATTTTGTGATTTCAGGCTTGTAATGTAGGCTGCTACAAACAAGACAGAGAGATTCTAAATTTGCATTTTCATTTTGGTGCACCAAACTAATTGGAAAAGGTTGGGGTTTCTTCCCCTGATAAGTCAAACCTTTTTCCACGTCTGTGCATAAGAACAGACACATGGGTAATTGTGACAATAATTTTTAAAAGCCCAGCCCCTATTCCAATGGCCTCTTCCAGAGTTTCCCTTCTCAGAAAAGATGTTTTTGTAATTACTGACATGGTGGTTTGCAGTGTTTGTGCAGGTTAAAGGACAGACAGGGAGGGGTGGGAGGAAACGAAGGCTTATTTTTTTTTGATGCGCTTATTTGGTGTTGTGAAAATTCCACCAGTTCAAACTTCATCGTTAGTGGAAACTATTACTTTACCCAACTGAGTGGGCCAGAGCTCTCTGCCTGTTTGTTAGCCTTCAGGCTCATACAAACACAGCAGCAGAAGCACAAGAGATGTTTGTTCCGCAACTCGTCTGGCTACTATAAATTCCATCTCCAAATGGAAAGTATTTTAATGTTATTTTGCCAGCCAGAGTTACCCGTATGTTAGGCCACACACATCCATTTCGTAACATACTCTACTCGCTGGCCTGGACTGCAAGGAGACCCATTGCTCCATAAAAGACAAATGACATCCTTTGTGCCAAGAAACAAGAGCTCCTCAGAGACAGGGATGTTTGTTCCTTGCACCTGAAGCAGCAGAGCTGTTGTTCACTGGCCACTCCCTGCACTGGAAATACTCAATCCACCCTGAACTTGGCTGATACTGCAGTGACAGCTCAGAAGAGATACTGTTGCTAATGCTAGCCTGTCACCTGGAGAAAGCAGAGTAAGACAGGCAGAAGACCATGTAGATCCCCAAAATGAATGAGGAGGAGGAAACACAAGATATGACAGGTTGATGAGGGAGAATGTCAAGATGTTATTTGACTAGGCAGAAAAATAGGGAAACAAGAACAGAGCAGTCTAACAATATCTCTGCCACCAGCAAGAACCAAGAGGTAGAACTAAAAGAATGTAAGTATTGGTTGTGATGGGTGATTTGATAGCAAAGGCCTTGATGCCAGGACAGCTGTGATCAAGTTTAGACGTTATCTAAAATGTTGGCCCTCTGGAGCAATGGTGAAGCTTACAACGATGAAAGCAAGTGAAAGACTGGAAAGTACTGGCCAAGGGAAAAAAAAAAAACCAAAAAAACAAAAAAAACACCCCAAACTATTGTAGGCAATCTGATGAATGCTGCTGGCTGTAAAAAGATTAGAAAGTTTTAGCTTTATGGAGCCTTGAACTGCCTTCCATGGGAGATGCAACTGTTTAGACTAGATTGCCAGCAATTCAGCATGGAGTGTTCACCTACTAGGTTCAGACTGTAAGGCTGAAGTGAAGCAGACACAGCAGAGACCTTTTTCTGAGCACAACAATCTAGCCTGCACTTCCAGAACATGAAATAAAACAGAAGATGGAGCTCTTCTGCCAAGGAAGATGAATAAGAATATTGATACCATAGGGTAATAAATACAAAAAATACACATATCAGGGCTGCGGGTTTTGTAAGGTCATGCAATACAGCGCAATCTTGGGCGATGTTAACAGCCCACAAGTTTGGAAACACTGGGTCCTACAAAAAGCCAACACTGTGGAAATGTACAGGGGAAGGTGGCTAGGAGGAGGAAAAGCTGGGAGAATAAATGAAGAAAAATGGCCAATGAATCATAGAATGGCAGGGTTGGAAGGGACCTTTAGAGATCTAGTCCAACCCCCCTGCAGAAGCAGGTCAACCTAGATCAGGTCGCATAGGAACGTGTCCAGGCGGGTCTTGAAGACCTCCAAGGAAGGAGACTCCACACTCTCCCTGGGCAGCCTGTGCCAGGGCTCCATCACCCTCACAGTGAAACAGTTTTCTCTTATATTTAAATGGAACTTTTGTGTTCCAGCTTCATCCCATTACCCCTTGTCCTGTTGCTAGATACAATAGAAAAAAAAAGGATGCCCCAACCTCCTGAATGAGATTTCCTGAAGGAAAGGTCGAAGCTCTGAGAACATTGTTCCAATTTCTGATCACATAGTGGTGAAAGGAGTGGAAACAAAAAAAATAATGTAGTGTTAGAATTAACAGTTAATTCATGGAGAAAGGAGAAGGGAAAAAAAAAAGCCCACCAAAGGGCTGTGAGGTTTGGCTGAAGGAGTGTGGGACTGTTTCAGCCCTGAGCCTTTCACAGTTGCATTGTCTCTCCCTAGAACTCTGTAAAAACCTGAGCTGTCTATTGAGCATCCAGTTGTGACAGGAGGATTGCCTCCTGCTTTTGCAGGCTTTTTTTTTGGCTTGAAAAACAAATCTGGAATACTGTAAAGAAGAGAAAAGCTGTCTGACACTTTAAAGTCTATAGAAGTATTATGAAACCAGCCATCCCCTTTCCCTCAGAAATAACAGAACATTTATTTGTTGCAGAATATTCTTCAGTTCAGAGGGATGGAAATTTCAGAACTCTCCTAAAACCATACTTTTTGAACCCATGGGATTACATTCTCCAGAGTGTCTCTGTACCTCTTTCCATACAAGCACAAACTTCTTTCTTCAGAAAATAATTAGTGAAACTCCTCGCCAAGCTAAGCTCTGTAACAAACTAATGCACGGTCAAACTGTACCCCAGCCACTCCAGTGGCCTTGCACTGCTCAGGCTACCCACATCAAGCAACACCACAGACAAGAAATGAGCAGTGAAAGGATGTTGTTTCTTATCTGAACACCTTGCCCGGGTTCATTTGAGGTGTAAGAAGGGGACAGTACTGCCTTCTTCGGACTCACTATGATTCAGGCCTATCAGTTTCAAGCCTTTCCACAGGGAGTATCTGTGAGACCGTTTCTCTCCAGTGATGCCCAAGGGATAAATTGTTTTTTAAAATGGGCAGATGCAAATTCTCAAATCTAGCTTGCAGGTTCAGAGATGCTGCTTTATGCACATAAGTCTCACTTTTGGTAACTGTTACTCAAAAGGAAGTGAAAACGGGTCTTTCTTCCTGGATCTTCTGTCTGCAGGAAGAATCAGCTATGTGTGTTACCCTGAATGCTAAGAAAACAAAACAAAACGACTAGGAAACACTCTGTATTAGCAATTCTGTTTAACAAACCTACAGTCATGAACTGAAATGGTCTGTTTCCTCTTGCCGTGTTACAGGGAACAAGAAGTGACAATAAGGAGAGAGCTCATTAGACACACACTGAAATTCAAAAATATACAACACAAAGAACAATTATTATACACTGCTGAACAACATGAAAGGGATGTTTGCACTCTGAAATGCCACAACATCCAGGTTGCACAAAAGCTTTGGGTAAGAAATCAGCACCAAAATTCGCCCCCTGAATAAAAGATGTATGGTGCTCAGCCCTGTTGCAGAGGCTACCAGAACGCCAGATGAAATGATGCTAGCAATAATGCAAAGTTTTTCTTCACAACTTAGCGGTTTTCTCAGTCTGCTTCTTCTTAAGAGATGCTTTGAAATCTGACTGCCCTTTGAAGTTTCTCCAGTACATTATGACATTTATTTAAGGTACAAACTGTTTGCTTTCCAGACCCTGTCCCCTCTTTCTTTCGGATCCACTTTTCCCTTTTCCCAGCGATTCTCACACTTTTTTTTCCCGGGTGCGAGATGAGCATCAAAAGAGCTGCCACTGCCCAGCAGCTCTCCTCTCCCGCCAGCCCTTGCACGGAGCTGGTGGGGCCACCTCGCCCCGCCGCGACCCCAGCCCGTTCTCCCCGCCCTGTCCAGAGGAGCCGTTTCGAAGGAGAGGCGGCGGGGGGAGGAGAAGTCTCCGCTGCGGAGGAGGCGGACTGCTGACTAACCTCAGCCGCGCTGTCACGCAACCCTCGCCGCCTGTCAATCTCCCGGCGGCTCTGACAGGGGCCTGGCGCCCGTTCAAACCCTTGCGTGCGAGCAGACGAGCCGCATTACCCTATGAAGTATTTCATAATAGCAACAGCTGTTAAATATTGATGACTCCTGGCAAGCGCTGAATGCTTTTCAAGAAGGTTAAGCCTTCGTGTAATGGAACCTAATTCCTCATTATATACTGTATCAGATATCTGGAAGTTGCCTTTTAAAAAAAAAAAAAAAAAAAAAGTAAAGCAAAGGGGCTTAAAGAATGGATCAGAAAATAACTCTCATGCAGCAGAGGAAGGGGGAGAAAATCCACTGTGTGAAAGGCAAGGAGTGTTTCCCCGAAGTAAAAAGCTTTTGCAAACAGTAAAAAGTGCTGTTGGAGCGATCATTAACATGGTTGGGTTTGCTGTATTCCACTGGATGGTCTCGTGTTTTTAGAAATCATTACAAATGAGAGAAACTTTCCAGCTGCCTGCCGTTGCTGTCTGTGTATGTAAGAGCACACATGGAAATGACGTCTACAGAAAAACACAGATAAAAGGCAGAAAGCTTGCATTCCTATAGTTTTTTCTACAAATATCAGCCCTGAGAGATCTAGCTCATTAAAAGATTTAGTGGTGATCAAACAAGATATAAAGGATGAGATCTTAAAGAGAGTGTTTCCAGCAGGCGAGAAAGCGAGAAGGGTGATCCTCTTGCTTTGAGCAAGTCCTGATATGCTGTCCTCCAGTTCCCAGAATAAATCCTCCCTCCCTCTTCGTCGTGCTGCCCTCTAAAACCCGTCAGTCCCTCTCAACCTAATTGTTGAGAGAATACAATTTGGATGAGGTGAGCTGAGAAACTGAAAACAATTACTTGCGTATGTTCAATTGTGCTACAGTGCAAGGAGTTCTGCAAAGCTTTAGGAAAATATTTTACCTGTGGAGAACCCAGGTCTATTTATTGAGGCAGGACAGGGAATCATGGAAACTTAGTAAGTTGTAGGTTGCAAGAGACTTTTGAAGGTCGTCTGGTCTATCCCACTGTGATCAAAATAGAGCTAACCAGTTAGGCAGGTTGCTCAGGGTTTTTGGGGAATATCCCTAGTAATGGATGTTTCCCATTCTCTCCTGGAAAACTTGTATTGTTTAATTACAAACACAATTAATATTGTGAGGTAAGAGCTCCTTATGGTTTTGGGTGAATGAGCATTAGGATAAATTCTGGATAGACACTTCCTGTTCCCACAATTCTTGGTCTGTAAAATGTGTAGATTAAGAAATGCTGAGAACGGGTAAGTGGCATTTGTGAAGTGTGTGCATATATGGAGAATATGTGAATGAAGTTATTAGCTATTCTTATAATGTTTTTTTATGGTTTATTCTATCTGTATCTCACACAACCACCCTGCAGGAAGCCACATTTGTATGTCACATTGTTATGTAGTCTGGAACTGTAACATCTCCCTTCTGAGGGATCACAGATCCAAAGAAAAGCTGTGCCTCCAAGCAAAAACAAATTGCATGCTAACTACACATGCAAAAGACTCAAAAGAAGTTGTCTAGAAAGCATATTTCCTCTCTGTAGCTTACTGTTGCAACCTTTCTTTCTTCACATGACTCAACAGATGATCTCCCCAACAGATAACACCATGTTACACACTGGCAAAGAAGACATTTTAGAGATCTGTTTGCATCACTGTGGGTAAACGTTTGAGTTATCAGTTGGTCTGTTAGACTACATTGGCTATAAGACTGCCAGTGCAGGAGCCATGCCGTCTTCCTAAATTATCCCAACATATAAAACTTATTCCAACTAATTGTCTTCCATTGCATCTTTATAATTCTACTTGATTACCTACTACTTTAAATACAATGATTTAAGGATGGGAACTTATTGATTTATGAGTTCAGTCCTGGGGCCTTAATTTTTTCCGGGTATCATTCTGTTCATACTTTAATTAAGCTGTAATATATTAGCTTGTCTGAATGTACATTTGCTTGCACACCCTTTTGAATAAATCCATAAAAGGTATCTACAAATGGGTTATTCTGTCAAACTACAAAATGGATTGCAACCCTGAGTTGTCAGCAACCTTGAGTAAGAAATCTGCAAGCCACTTAATCCACTTCCAAATCAATACCCACATTCCTCATAAAAATTAAAGACAATTCCAACAAATTCCTTGTCCCTTAAGTCGTGAGTTTGTAAATTACATACATTGGTTAGTTCCACAGTTAAGGACCTCGGAATGTACAATCAATGTACTTTTATATTTATTTTACTGTAGCTTCCATTTTCTTCTGTACTACTTTCTGAAATGCCGCATGTTAAGTCTATGCAAACGGATTCAGACTTCAGACAAAGTAATCTACATTATCCTTGAGTCTACTGCAGTGTGTTCCGACCTGCCACATCCTGATTGCTTGAGTGGGATCTCAGTAAATCCCACCAATCATGATATATGTATAAATTCAGAGGAACAGGATATCAGGACACATTGATTCTAGGATCTGTGGAGCAGTTTCTCGGTTCTTCTAAAATGTCCTTCATGATGGCTTGTTGGCTGAATACCTGTTCATATTTTCCCTTGTCCAGATATCTTTAAAAATCTCTAAAGGGAAAAATAAAATATAGGTTTTCTATATCCTCTGAATTCCCATCGCTTTCTTTCTCTCTTGCCAAGAATGTATTCCTCTTTAGATATGCCTCTCATGTTTTCATTGTCCTGGAACCAGTTTTGTACTGGTTCAGTTCTCCCCATGAAAATGTACATTGGGGTCCACAAAAGAGGTAGCTATACTCTGAGGAGAGCCTAAATCAGCTATGACTGTTTACGAAGAAGAGAAGAATGAGCAGAGATGTTACAAAGGTTTACAAAATTTTAAAGGCTATTGATAAACTGAACAGAGAACTGCTTTTCATCCGACTCCGCAATACATGCACTACGAAGTACTCAGTGACACCACTAAAATAATGCTTTAAACCAGATAAAAGACAGCAGTTTTGGAGATGAGAATAACCAGACTGGATGGATCACTGTTGCGACACAGTAGTGCATTTCTTATGTTGTTGTATTCTCACTGCAATGCCATGAAATTTGTTGCTCACTTGTCCACAAAATTTGTTGCAGACAGAAAATAAACAGCAGATGAACAAGAGCAGCATCTGCAATGCGAAACAAAGTATATCACAGACGCAACATTAAGAAAAATCAGAACCTTATGAGAAAGCCTCTGTGTGACTAAATTTAAGCATATGATGAAAGAGCAGTTTGTGACTAGTCATTGCATCCAAACAAAAAATCCACTTCTTTTACCATAAACAGCCTATTGAAATAACTCTGAGTCTGAAACATTTTGCAGAAACCTAAGTAATGAGACCAAAATCCAGTTTTACCGAAAAGACAGCTAAGAGAAAAGCTATCTGTGTTCATAAGAAAACAACTACGGCCTACTGGAATCTTCCCCATTTTAAATAGGAAGACTGTAAGAATTACGTCTTACAGAAGAAATACAATGAAGTCCCAATTTTTCTTGAGAATATCAGAACATTTTTAGTCTTTGTTGGCTGCAGAACATATACACGGTTTCACCCTCTTCAATTTAGATCCACAGTTTAGAACATTTACTAAATCAGTCCTTGAAGAATGAAATAAAATCAAAGACCAAGTGTGAAAATAAACACAACTAGGAAAGTGTGTGAGAAAGCATCTCTCTCCCTTTCTGATTAAATCAACCTGGCAATGACTGACTTATATGAGATTTACATGTTCTTTGTTTGCCTATTTGGATGTCATAAGCTCTTTTCCAGGCCTTTGTTTCAAACAGACAATATCCTGAGCTTCCACTCCTTGTTTTCTGCTGCATTTGTAACATTTTTTGTACCTTAATGATTTCATTTTCACCAGTCTGTCTGGAAAGGCACAGGCTGAATTCATACCTGCTAGCTCCAAGAGGGAATTTAAGTCAGTATCTCTTAGAAGTGAGTTGAAAGAACATGTGTCAGTAGGCCAGTATATTACCCAAGACACTTCTTAAAAATAGCCAAACCACACAACCCAGGGATGATAAAGAAAACCTTTAAGATGAAATAAACACTGCATCTAAAATATTCACGCTGAAACCTTAGTGCACGGGATAAGCATATGTTACCCAGAAAACCAAATCTGGCTTCATCAGTTTCAGAGTTAGAAATATGTTAAGAGCAATTCCTTAATAACTGCTTAATATAGCAGCCATAAGGTATCCAATATTATAGGCCAAGTCACATTTGCTTTCCAGTGTACTTTAAATAAGAAAACATACTTGACAGGGTAAAAGCATGAATTTCCACCTTTGACTCAGATGGATATCACAGCACAGTGCTGCACAATCACCAGTACACACACACACCACACAGAACATGGCACTTCCTAAGGTAGAGCTGTTTGGCTTTGGTCTTTTCTGTTATCTGTGGAGACTGCCATGATGAGGCATTGCTATGTATGAAGAGCTGCCTTAATAGGTTAAACAAACTTATGAGCTATGGGAAAAAATATACCTGAATGATCCTTGAGCTTTTTGACTTCAGAAGGTAAAAGAACGTGCTGAGACAAGATACAGGCAAATGAAACATCAGGAGCAGTATCTAAAAGTTCGGTTTTACTTTTTAAATCACAGACCATTTTCAAGATATTTTTTAAAACTAAACTATATTCCAGAACTTTTTAGAAGGCTGAAGAAAAGCAGTAACATGGAGATCTTACCTAAAAGCTCAGAATGAAGTACAAGCCAACAAAAAGTAAAAAACTAAACTACCAGAACCTTAAATGTATTATGTTACTATCCCTGGATATGTTTAATATGTTTTCACATACATTCATTTTTTGATGATGCATTTAAAGTCTAGCCCTGTAAAGCTATCCAAACAGATGGACCTTGCTTCCAACTGCAGTCCCTTGTAAGTCAGAAGGTCTGCAGAGAAGCCATTATGGTTTGTCCAAAAACAAATTGCTTCGCAGAACAGGAACCTTCTGCAGTATTAGAAAATGCATGCACATTATGTGTTTGATTGCTACAAAATCTTTCGTTTTTCACTTCCTCACAACTGTTTTGCCTTGCCTTTTTTCACAGCCATGTTCCATGCTCAGATGAAAGATCCCAAGCAAATCCTGACAGACCCTGAGCACGACAGTAGTGAGCTCACATGCTCACTACTACAGAAATTGAATTTTTTAAAAATGCCACTGTGCCTAGGTCAACAATCAGAATTAGAGTAGCTTCAAAGTTTTTAAGCAAAATGTAAAAATACTATAATTAGAAAAGGCAGGAAGAGTAATATTTGAAAGCTCTAAGGCTCTGTGTCCCTGCTTTCATTTGGTTTTTAATTTTTCAAAACAGATACTACTTAGATATTTTGATAAAATTAAAAGGCAGACACAGAGTTCTTATCAGACTTGTCCCACGTGAAGACAAGGAACAAACAAACAATGTTCTGTATTTCAGAAATTACGTTCTAGCTATTAAAAGATAACCTTTTCTCCAGTTTCAGCTCTTCTGTCACTGACTTGAACAGGCAAGTCTGACTCCTGTGAAGGTGCCTGCTACCTTGACTCACAGCAGGCTACCAAGAAATAAAGAGTATTTCTTCTGGGATAAAGACAGGAAACTTGTCTCCCACTCATGAAACATATGGAATTGCCACCTCAGCTTTCAAGGCAATTATAGTTAATTACGACTTTCACCAAGTGATCTAGGTGAACAGAATGTATAAGGAGAATTACAATACATAATTACTTATAGTGTTTCTTATTCTATGAAGGCCTTTTGCATAAAAAATCGTGATTTCTTACTTACTTATGTATCAGATCTGTGCCACACTCATTACGTGACATAAAGAGGAGTTTATATTGTTTTTTCATCTGTTACATATGAGCTTCATTGGATATACACCATGACTTGCTGCCAGAGTCAGTCCAACAACCATTGAAACAAAACTTATTAGCACTATGCTAAGGAGCATATGAACAGGTTTAAGGCAGAAGATGAACACTGCAAACTGCAAAAAGCAAAAGCAAAGATGCTTTTGCAGAGAGTCTTAAAATATGTGAAAGTTAACTGGGGTAAATATATACTCTAGACCCTGTTTTGTTTTAAGCTGAGTATTTTTCAGAGGAATCCTTGAAGACTTAAGTCTATGAACCCTATATCAAAAAGAGGAACATTTTTTTTCTCCTGCCGGGGCAGATTTGCAGGGAGGAGGCTCATTTCTGCCTTGCTGGTCTGGCAAGCAGCAGAGCTCTATTCCTCTGATCAAGAGATCACTTTCATAACCACTTTTCTGAGGTCACAAATGAGTCTGCTGCAGTCACGCAACCCCTTGCCTACCAGAGCTTACTCTAACATTACAGGTTCACGGAAGCCTTTTAAAGAGCCAGCCCATCCTTTTGACCCATGCAGATAAAGGCACATGCATCTTATCTCACAGTCTTCCTCTGAACATGTCGTGGGACTCTCTTATTTCAGTTTATTTAGGAGCAGGGAAGAAATTTATAGCTCGGAGTTTTATCTGGATGTAGTCATGTTGCCTGAGCAGAATCAAATCAAAAGTTAAGAAGAATAGCTGTACAATTATTCAAAGCTATACTCTTACCTTTTCCAAATATTTATTCAGCCCCTGCCTTTCTATTAGCTTAAAGGTCCCTGTCTGCCAACCATGTGCTACTGTGAATTATGCTAATTAAGATATTTTAAAGCCACGGTAAACAGTCAAACAAACATTAGATTAAATAAACAGATACAATTGCCCTGAATTAAACACTGCCCTGCTGCACCAATGATGCAGAAATGGATCAGAAAATAGGCTTACTATCAACAATTTATTCTGAACAAATACTATAAAAATACAAGTACTAGTTAAAGCTTGTTTTTCAGACAGAAAAGCCTGTCTTTCCATGAATGACCAACACACTAATCTGTTGAATGGAATTGCCTTGTAGGAGGTAGCTGAAATGGCTTTTGGGTGATGGGGGGCAGGTGGGAATTTAAAGAAAAAGGTTTAAAATATTTTCCCTCTTACAGTAAGTCAACTCTACCCAATGAAAGAGGAGTTCGGCCTACTTTCACAAGCAGTTAGTGCTATGAAAGGAATCATTGTTGTTCCATCATGAATTATTTGCACTAATTACCTGAAATAAAGTTTTCAAAAGCTGTTAAATTACTTTGGAGCCTACAATTTAAAAAATTAAGTTGAATGTATTGCTCATAGACATTTTATGAGGATTAGTATGCAGACATATTTCATTTAAAGGCAGCACAAATAGGCTTGCCCAAACCAGCTTTATAACCCACCTGAAATAAGTCACAATAGCAATGAGGGCACAGCGTTAAACCTGTTGAGGAGTCACAGTGTGGGCTGAGATTACTTGTTTGCACACTGTCCTGCAAGTTCATTCCTATTATTAGCCATGCTAGCCAGGTGAAAGCTCATTCAGGTGTGCCCACACATGCTACAGACAACTTCAGGGAATCTGGAGGTGCACCCACACATTGTGAAGTGCCCTTGGCTTTATGCAAAGTAATATTCAGGCTTGACTTTGATGTGTATCTTCACTCAGCTCAAGCAGTGAAAGTTGACCATTTACACAAAAGATAACCTCCCAGTCTAGCTTTTATACGAAACTAATGACACTCTCAAATCATCCTCGTCTCTGCACCAGGTCTCACCCATATTTATGGAGGGGAATTAGACTGTAAACTGGAAGGGGGATTGGGAGGTTACTGCTGCTGAACCTCACTGTCAGAGCCTGGCACACTCATGTTGTGGATGGGAAGTGAGGGCAGGGAGGCAGGCTCAATCTGCACAGTTTCTCAGTCACCACAGTTGCTCAGCTTGGACAAAGTACTGGCAGAGTTGATGAGACAGAGATGCTGATCTATAAAGAGAGGGTGTTGACAGACTCTGGAGTGACCTCAAGGGTAACAGCACCAGTGCAGACAAGGCTGCAGGCATTTTTTAAGATAGGCCATAGTTTCAAAAATTTCTGAAACTTCTGAACATGTTTCCCCGAGTCTTATGTTACTGATTTGCACCCATTGTGCCCACTACAACAACTTCCCATGGAAATGAAAAATATATGCGGTCAACTCCCGCCTAAACAAAGAGACGTGACTTTGTTCCTCTTTATGAAATTTGGCGAAACCACAAAAAGTTAAAGTGAAAGAGCATCAGATACTAATGCAAGCATTTAATTAACACAGAAATTTTTCCTTTCTAGTTATGGAAAGAGATACATGAGAATACTGTTGTGCTACTTTACCTTTACAAACAAATTATATTATTCTTCTGGAGGCTGTGGGCAAAAAAATCATTAGTAACAGCAGGAACAAGTTTACCTATGTGTATGTCACGGTAAACAGCTGCTAGAATACTTGCTGGGCAGCTCTGTTTTGCACGGCAGTCTGGCCACAGAGCTGGCACCTAAAAAGTGTTGCATTGCTGAGAGTCCTTTTTATATTCATTATTATATGAAAATAAAATATTTGCTCTTTTTTTTCAATAATATGACCTCCTCTTCTCAAAGACAGTGTGGGCAATTGCTTCATTTTCTACAAAGGTGCAAGAGGTGCCACATATATGTGCCTAAGTGCTGTTGGATCTGCAATTCTAGAGAGAAAATTGGTCAGTACTTTAGTATAGTGAAATCAGGATAAACAATGACCACTGATGTGCCAACTTCAAAATAATTACTGCAAGCTTTCCTCATTCTCTCCACAGCTCTAAAAACCTGAATCTATCAGTCAAAGTTGTGTACACAACCTATATATGTAAGAGAACGTACAGACGGTAATTTGGATTAGCTACAAATCTCTTCTAGGTAATTTTTTTAGTCCTTTGGTGAAGTTTATTTAATTTGAAAATTATCCAGAGAAATGTAATCCAGATCACTTATACTCCAACTAATAATCCAAAATCAAACGATTTCAGATTAGTGTAATATAAATCATTGTTTAATAAATAAATTGACTTTAAATAACTACTAAGATATTCTTTCATTAGAAATTATTTAAATCCTGTGAGAAATTACAGTAATTACAATGAAGCTTTAAGGATTTCTGAGTAACACAGTTACAAAAATTACAGTAGGCATGCTCACAAAAAACACTTCTACCCTCACCCTCTTCCTGCTGCCCTAAGATACAGTGCATACTTGATGCTCGGCTACATTTCTAACACAGCCCAGTGAATTCCAGACAGCTTTTGTCTGGAAGTGGAGGAAAAAATTGTTCTGTTACTGCAATGTAAATGAAGTTCTCTACCTTGGCCAAGACTGCTGCAAGACACCTGGCACTACCCAAGTAGAAGGCAGATTAAAGAGTATAGCAAATAATCCAGACGCAGAGATTAGTTTAAAGCATGGCACAGTCCTTGCCTGATGTGTAGGATGAGAAAAGGAGCTGGAGTGCCTAACCATAGTGCCTCAGCCAAGGCAACGCAGCTGGGAGTCAATGGAGTCAAAGCAGGGCAGGGCAGACTGAGCATGGGGCAGCTGGAACATTCTTATGCTTGATGTATTTTCCACTACACAGATGTTCCCCAGTTGACACAAGCTGTGAGACACTGGATGCGCCAGTCCTGGAGGGTGTTCTGACCCCTGGGAAGCAACTAAAGAGGCCCAGGCCTGCCCAGCATTTAGGAGGCACAAAGGTATTTTGAAGCTCTGATCGTCTCTTCTCCCACTGGGTCCCTGTGCCAAGCTCAGCTGTCATGTGGGAACTCAGCTGTGGCGCAAGATGCATTTTGTATGTTAACCCAATGAGCTAAAATACCATCTGAGGCCAACATGCAGTTAATTGCTGTGAGAACAAAACTTTGAATTTCCTGACCTATTCAGAGTTTGAATTTCCCATTGACTCCACATTCCCATACTAACAGATGGTATACAGGGTGCAGTTTCAAAACTCCCTACATTGGAGCGTACACAAGCTGGATTGCACACCCCTGGAAACCTGCTCTTTATATGCAGGATGGTAAACTTCTAAATTAATCAATTAACGTGCCCAAGTGGGCCCTCGTTCTGTGCAGATAATCCTTGCTGAAATGCCAAAGCTATCCCTGCCATGGGGAGCTGGGATAGCACTGGTTAGCAGAGCTGACTCATCAATTGACTAGCCCACAACATCAGCCACAAAGGACCAAGAATGCCGGTGGTGGCATGAAGCATGTGGGTGGGAGCAAGGAATAAGCAATCATCTGGCAGCCTAATGCAGTAGGGAGGGCTGACAACAATTCATTATTTATTCCCCCCTCCCGCCCTAAGGCTCCATCCCTTTGCTGCAGTGATTCTCATCATCTTGACGCTGTGGTAGGGCTCTGTGCAGGGGAGGGAATGAAAGGTACATCCCGTCCCTGTGGCCCGTGCAATGAAAGCATCAGCGGGCTATCTGAGCTCACCACACCCAGACCACAGAGGGCAAAAGGCTCTCATGGAGAAGAATGGAAAAGAGGTTTGCCTGATCCTTCTTTCACCCAACAGGAGGCAAGAACAATGTCTTACTAGCAAAAAAGGGAAAAGAAAGAGAGCATCGCTTTCCCCACTAGAGTCAGTCTGTTAGAAGAAAGAAGAGATGGAGAGCCAGTTCTGGAATGGCAGAGGGCAAATGTAAGAAAAAGCTCTCAGGGACAAAGCACAGAATATAGGGAAAATGGAGAATATTTTAGCAAAGATAGGAAAGGGGGAAAAAAACCCCATATGGAGAAAACAAGGAAATCTACAGATGAGGAAGATGCAAAAAAGAAAAGCATTTAAAGAGAGGTGAGGTGGGTTATCTTTTGAAAGACTATTAGAGAAAAGAAGATGGAAAATATTTCTCAAACATTTTGGAAGAAAACAGATTAACAAACTACAGATATTGAAACAGGGAAGGAAAGTCACCAAGGTAAACAGCAAAAGCATATACAGAAAAACTAAAATTGGCGGATTTAATTAAAAGCTTGACATGAAAGTACACTGATAGAAATCCCTCAAATTGTTCACATGTATCCCATTATCTCCATGTAGATCTCAATTCACTTTCCAATGTTCTTTCCCCCCAGCAGCCTGCTACCACTGTGAATCTGGCTGCAATATGGCTGGCTGGTCCCCGATTTTCCTAGCACAAAACACTCTCTGGTCAGATTACTGGAGTGATGAAGGTGTAAGCTCACCTCTCCCAGGCTTCAACCTTTTCAATGGCATTTTTGCTTTGATTCTTAAAATTACATTTAACTTCAAGAAATGCAGTTTTCAAAACACTGGGTCAGATTTTAAAGGTCTGGTTTGTATTACTCCACTAATGCCACAGTTAAGCAAAACATAATAAGGAATTAAGGACTTGACCACTTGTCTGTGTGTTTCCTTCCCAACCAAATCTGTTGTTTTCTGGGAAGAGGCTTTTTGCCCAGATTTTGCCTACAGTAGGTCTTTCCTGGCAGATTGCCTCAGTGGGAAGGAGATTAGGTTTCTCACTGTGCTCTTCATCCTTGGAAACTTTCTGTTGCATTTCCCAGCCTCCACTACAGACATTTCAGGGCACATGAATACACAGCTTAAAAGTCTTCCCCAACATGTTTTGCACATGCTGCTATATGTATCATTTGGCAACAGAGTCACGGAGCAAGATAAAATTAGTTTTGCAGTTTTTCTCTAGCTGGAGAAACCATTCCACGTTATTTCCTGCACAAAGACTAAGCTAACTGCATCTCTTCAGAGATTCAGAAGATGGAATATCTGATGAAGCTAGAATATCTAAAGTAAGCATGCTGATCCTTGTCTGCAGATCGTGACTTGACTAGATAAAGACAAGAAACAATAAAAACACTCCTATTTTCCAAATGACCTCTTGGAACTTTCCATATCATCCTGCCAGCAATGACTCTCTCAGTCACACTACTGGTTTTAAAGACATTATCAATTATCACCACGATACTTGTAAGGTGTGATCACAGAATCACAGACTCTTAAGGGTTGGAAGGAACCTCGAAAGATCATCTAGTCCAACCCGTGATCATGAAGCATGCCTTCAAACTGACATTATCTCTGCTTCCTAGCCATAAGTCAGCACCAATAAATGTTGGGTAGGTCCCCAAATAATATAGCACTTACTACCAAATTTATTTAATATTCCTAAAGTGCTTGCTAGCACCAATAAGAATGAACACTGAATATTGCAATGTGCAATACCTTCAGACTCTCTTGACGTATCATCAAGTACCTGTTTGACTCACAAGAAATATCTCTTCCCTTAAACAGGTATGTGTTGCTTGGATTTATTTATTATATGGTTCTGATGGTTCTGAATAAGTGTTCAAAAATATCAATTCCTGATGAACATGGTAATTTGAAAACACTCTGCACCTAGCATGATTGAGTCTTTACTAACTATTAAAGTAATCATCTCTAATTTCCTTACACAAATATAACTTGTTCTGAGATGGACGGTCTTTTTCTATACGCAATGACATAGATTAAGACATTAAAAAGTATGGAATGAAAAAATGCAACTCTGTTTTTCTCCACTTACTGTCTTAGCTCTCATAATAACATTGAAATATTTTCCACATGATTCCATACATTCATCAGCTCAAGATGTATTATCTAAGTTAGATGATTTCTCCTCTCAATGAATGTTTTCATAAAGTATTATTATTTATTTATTATTTATGCAATTTTCCCATACCGGGTTTATAGGAGTCATTTGATGGCATAATATCATTTTATTAAATGATTTGGAACAAAGTCTAGTGGTTTTGTGTGAAGTTTTTAGTCACACTGATACACAATATAACACTAACTCATGGAAGACAGCATTTTCTATACAGATGTTGAAACACTCAAGGGAACATTTAAGATTAATTTGCAACTATACAATTAGTAAAGTGGTCACAAAGTTCTCAGTGGACTAGAAAAAGAAAAAAAAATGTTGGATTCGGATTGAGATCTGATCTTTGCTTGATTTCAGTCCTCTCCTCTCGGCTTCTTTCAGCTGTTTCCAATATGTAGCTAGCCAATTCATGCTGCAGGTTCAGGGGTAAACTGGAATAGTGGACACTTTTATTATAACAAAAAAAAAACAGAGGCAGATATTTACTTCCTATATGGATTTTCAACTTGATGTATTCCATGCAGATATAAAAAGGCAATGCATTGTGGGGATTTCAATGGAATTTTATGGACACGCTAAATTCAAGTTATATGTGTTTGGCAAGACTGTTATATAGCATTGAAATGTCACCAAAAAAATTATGACCTGTTTTGAAGGAAGTTGTAAAGCCTTACAAACTAAGAAGTTTGCAACTTCTCTTAGTAAGCATTTACTTTAGTTTACTGATATGGATTCTACTTAGATTTCTACTCATATAGATGCCAAGATTTTAGAAAATTTGTCAGTTGCATTATCCACAATTGCATCAAAAATTCTAATAAAATTAAAGCTGGATATATTCAGGAAAATCTGCTGTGTTTCATCAAAAAAAAAGAAATCATTTCATGGTGGAGAATATTCAGGGCCTTGACTAATATGTCACTGCCATGTTAGACATGATAGAGAAGAAAAGCATCTGTGTTAGTCACTTGGGATTTTCTTTCCAATAAGATAAAAAAGACATCAGACCAAATACAATTAAACAAAAACAAGCCCTTTAGAGTAATTCACTGAGCCAAACCATAGGACTCGTCATCTAACAAAATGAGGTATGCTTTGCAGAAACCAGTTCCCATCTCATGTTTTATGACTTCCAAGCATCTACATAATATTTAGTCACAGCTTAGAAAGACAGTTGTCTTGCACAGATTCAGTCACGTACATCATGTGATAAAATATACTCTTTTGGGTTTGACTAGATCATCAATTTGTTTATTGACTTTCCTACTTCTATAAACCTTCCAGCCACCTGTAGCTCTGTACATAACAATGAAGATTTTTTTGCCATAAGTGGCCTGGGCGTAATTTCAGGAAGAACACTGTGAAGGAAAGGAACGATGGCTGTAGGAGAAAGAGTCAAAGCTATAGAAAGAAGAGGATTGATAAGAATAAAGACTAGACATGCCTACATGGCCTTAACAGGAAAAAGACAAGCATACAGATGCTCATAGAAGAGGGAGAGCAAGTTGCTCATTCAGAGAAATGAGCAAGAAACAGAAATTACTAGCTATGATTTCTGTGGACCACAACTGCCAATGATGTCAGGAAGGCCTCTGACACAGAGGTTGCATAAAGAGAGTGATACAAGATTTGTACAACAGTCTTTGCATTGTGTTCAGAAAGGAGGTAACAGTCCAGAAATGGTGGAAGGGTACAAGATGTCCCCAGGATATGAAGCAAGATAGAGATTGCAGTGTGGCCTTGGCCAGTCCCCAGGGAGGTGCCTGAGGCCCAGGACTAGGGCTGTCCCTGTCACTCCCACCTGCCTTGCTCCTGGCTGTGGTGGTGTCATGAGCCCTGCTTGGCAGGTCCTCATGGACACCATATGGACCTGCCATCTTTTGAGTAGCAGACAGCTCTTGTGGCACCCTGACAGGTGCTTCTCACAGCAGATGCTGGAGCAGCAGGGCTGTTGGCAACCAAATGGAAAGGAGTTTAGGAGAAAAAAACACCATTCTTGTCTATAGGCAACATTCAGACAAAGATATCCTAAACTGTTTTGGAAATTACACAACAAGGAAGACCAAAAGGCATGAGCTGAAGAGACTCTAGTCTTCTCCAAGACTGTGAGGACTGTTCAGAATGTGAAAAACAATTATTAAATAAATCCTAATAAGCACTTTCTGTATGTCATCTGATAATGTCCTTTCTTCCATGTCAATGCCGAGCAAATGCCTCAGACTGCTACTCAGGGATGTCACCACTGAGTGTTACATCACATAAGTTTCCAGTCATTGGCACACATTTTCTGAAACAGTAACTACATTAACCAGGCTGTCTACCTAAAGTCTTTCAAGGTGTTTTGTTTATTGCTAGCGTTTAATTTAGATTTCATTTTCTCATTTTATGTGTATTTGAAAGTCAAAGCACAGTATGCAAAAAAGCCCCAAAAAAACCCAGATCCTAAGTACATTCCAAAAAGGCAGCAAATGGCTATCAGTAAATAAAATTTAAATTTAATTTATGTGAGACTAAATACAATTTTGAAAAGACAGAATTTCAACATCTTCAACAACCTGGATAAGCGGACTAAGGGTACGCTGAGCAAGTTGGCTGATGACACCAAACTGGGACGACTGGCTGATTCACCAGAAGGCTGTGCTGCCATTCAGTGGGATTTTGGCTGGCTTGAGAGTTGGGCAGAGAGGAACCTCATGAGGTTCAACAAGGACAAGTGCAGAGTCCTGCACTTGGGGAGGAACAACCCCATGCACCAGTACAGGCTGGGGGTCGAACTGCTGAANAGGAAAGGCTGCAGGAACTGGGGCTGTTTAGTCTAGAAAAAAAAGAGACAGAGGAGAGATCTTATTAATATTTACAAATATCTAAATGGTGGGTGTCAGGAGGTTGGGGCATCCCTTTTTTTCTATAATAGCTAGCAACAGGACAAGGGGTAATGGGGTGAAGCTGGAACACAAGTTCCACTTAAATATAAGAAAAAACTATTTCACTGTTCAGGTGATGGAGCCTTGGCACAGGCTGCCCAGAGGGGTTCTGGAGTCTCCTTCCTTGGAGGTCTTCAAGACCTGCCTGCACATGTTCCTGTGCGACCTGATCTAGGTGGACCTGCTTCTGCAGGGGGTTGGACTAGATCATCACTAAAGGTCCCTTCCAACGTTACCATTCTATGATTCTATCATTCTATGAATTAATTACAGAAAATCCTCAGGCCACTTAGTCTTGCCCTCTTCCATGTCTTGGTATCCTCTTGTCCCTTGGTTGAGTCATTCCAGTTAATCTTTAGGGTTATTAGAAATGGAGAAACGGCACCACAGAATAAAAAGCTGGTTACTCACTGACAAAGCATGTACATACCTAGTATAAGACAAGAAGCAACAGATGCATACAGACAATGCAGAGGGAGCAGTACAAAAACCTAGTAAGACAATACCTGATGCACATGATAGGCAATTATCTCAGAGCTTCAGAGGCCTAAAAATTAGGACTTTGGGGAGCAAAACAAGAAAAATGTTTTTTAAAATAAAACTCTTGAAAGTAGGTAATAAAATACATCTGTGAGTGGTTTATAGAAGCAACACAGCATTTATGTTAAAAACTAGTAAGCAGATGATGGAAGTCAGTTAAGGATATGGCTATTGATCTTTATTGTCTTCTCTCCACTCTATCCTGCACCTTCCTACCCCTGCCACCTACCCAACCTGATTACAACCAGTAAACTTATCTTTACATATGAGGTGATCTATATCAAGTATGAATTCCAGTTTAAAAATGTAATCAGGAAAAATGCCAGTAAGTACAATTTAAAATAATATTGTTCTGTCTAGTCTTGACAAAACTTTGCAATTTCTGCTTTTCCCCTGTCTCCATGTTTAGCCTTCAGATTGCATCTAATTAATTTCTCAGGGTCCCAGCAACCACCAGGCATTGCTAGTAAGGCATATGAGACAGCATTTCGGAACTTCCTGAACTGACTCTACAAAAGCATTACGAAGTCCAAAAGCTAAATAGTAATCTTCTAATTCTAATTATCTTTCAAAAGTCTTAGAAAGGAAGAAATCTTTTAGATTTTCATCTGAATGGCAGGCTCTTAATTCAAGATACTAACGGATTTGCCTTCCCAGAAGTCTCATCAGAAATAGCTCCTGTCTATATTTGCACTTCTCTAGAAGAGTTGTCTTCAAAGGAACTATGACAATACTGTCATATGGTTCTCATCTGTCTCCATCCATGCTGCTATCTGGCAAATGGTCTTAGGAGAGCTTACTGAGTTTTGACTGATGATATGATAAATTACAATGAATGCTAAAGCAGAAGGAAGCTATATGCACTGAAATGTGTCTTATGTCTTCTCTCTTAGCCTCAGCCTACCCTTGCAGCCTTCCATCTCCATGGACCCCAAGAGGCATCTTGAGGTCTGCTTTGGCCAATATAATTGTACAGACACAAAAGAATGGAGCTACCTGATTTGGGAAGCACCAGGAAGCTATGTTTGCACTGGACGTGAGAGCACACAGCACAGAGATTTTGAGTTGGCTCCAAGGGTGTTGGTACAGGCACACAGTGTCTTATGCTGCTACATGAAAATAAAAGCTGCTTGAAAAAAAGTGTGGCTGTATTGGGATGGCAAGGCACATATGCTAGTGAGTTGTGCCACTCAGAAGGAGTAATTCATGTGGGCTTATCCCCAAAGTGACATAGTCACTCTGCTTCTTGCTACGAGACTCACTCAAATATACGCATTGTTTCAGATTTCTCTGCAGATTGCTTCACCGTGGGCTGTAATCCAAAAGTGAGGCAGTAGCAAAGTGAGAAGAGAAACTAGGAGGACAGTCTCTCACACTGCTCTCTAGCCTAAAACTATTTATCCTATTTGTCTTCAAAGCCTGTGCAATTATATTATGCCAAGCTAAATTCCTTGTTCTGTTAGATAAGAGGTATTGCCTTTCCTTTTTACATATCTGTGTTTAAAATAAGAAACAAAGTAAATCATTTTCTTGACAGTAAAGAAACATGTTTCCTCTCAGAGATAATAATCACTCATGAAGCTGAGAACAAGTGTAAACCAAGACAAAGTTCATGTCTGAGGGAACGCTTTCCTACCTCCTATCCACTGCAGCAATGATTAGGACAAAATTATTTCTAGTACTTTCTACAGTCACTGCAATTGCTAGCAACTTCTAGAGTAAAAATGCTATCATTCCTGTGATGAAAACCAACCTTGTTTCCATATCCAAGGAAAAATTGGGTCACAGTGGAACTAAACTTCTAAATTTATACTGTCCACTCATTATAGTGTAGTATAACAGAATTTGATCTGGGGGACACAATGTGAGTGTATTTCAACAGCTGGTATGAAGTTGGGGCAAGGAGGGTCTTAGCTACAGATTGAACCAAGCGCAATGCATAAGCAAAATGAACATCACAGAATTGAAAAGATAGTGCATGTATCAGTCTACTAAATTAGACAGACCCATCTTTTTCTTTGCCATGTGCCTACATTTATTTATATCAATGCTATGTGAGATGCAGCGTGTAAGTTAACCAAATGCAACTGAACATAAAAGCTTACCAAACCATAATGGTTAAAAATGATGAAGTAAGGTGGAGAAAGATGAAGACCCACACTTAGTGGCTCAAAGTATTCTGCAGACTTCTCCTAGCACTGGACCAATACAGCAGCTGTGGATTGTGGGAACACCTATAAAACCAGCATTCATGTGTATCTGTGACCATGTTGTCTGGTTCTGAAGGTACTTCTACTATTGCTAGAAAATGTGGAATGCTTCAAGTGCCAAATGCCCTCAGGAGAAATTTAACAGTCAAAAATTCCACTCACATCACTTGTCATAACCAGCTCCCTGGTCTTGCTAATAGCAGAAGAAACATTAAGGATATTCATCTCAGAAATGGGGATGTTCATCTGAATGGTGTCCAGCAATAGGAAAGTGGTACAAGATATAGACTGGGAATCGCAAGAGGAAGTTCTGCAAGAACTGTAGTGATGGTGCACTTCCCAAAGACAGCACTAAGTATATAGAGTACAACTGACTCAGCCTAACAGCTCTGAGCTTGAGAAGTCTGACAACATAAACAACCCACAGCACATAACCAAATACCCAAGGAGTACTGGAAAAGATCTGGAACTTATCTATAACTGCGGTCCTTTATTTGCTGTTACTCAACAAAATAGGTATGGGGTCGAGAGCCAGTCTCAGAACGACATAGGGTTGCACTAACAGGTTCCCTTGATCTTCCAAGGTGACAATAATTCAAGCAATTTAAGAGTCCTCTTGTTCTTGAATATAGACTTATTCTGAAGTAAATCCTGCTTGTAAATCTACGCTCCCTCTTCTACAAAACCTATATTGTTTGCAGAAACTTAAGAGAAAGCTAGCTAGCACAAGGAGATCTGCCCTTTTACAACAATGTACAAAGAGCAGATATATTCCTCCAAGAGTCAGTAAAGGTCTCCCGTGAGTTAGAAGGAGCTCCAGGTTTTCCAGCTGGACATGTAGCACAAAACAACCTCAGGTATTTGTTAACGTGGAATGAATGGCATCCCCAGGAAACAAGAGGAGAAGAAAAAAGTAAAGCATTGGTATAAGCAATATGTCATAATAAAATAATCTCTCTGGCAATTAAAAATGTCAAAAAGTCAAGTCAAAAGAATATAACTATATCTATATCAAAATAATCTATATATCAAAATAGATAATATCTATATATAATATCTAAATCAAAATAATAAAAATAATCAGGTTTCATGAAAAACTATAGAGGCTTGAAGATAATCTGAAAGCCTCTCATTATTTCCATAACACAAATCAACATATAAATCATAAAAAAAAAAAGATTGGTGGGAGTGAAGAGAACAAGTCAACGTCCATGATTGCTGATTTAGGCAATTTATCCTATTCTCAACGTAGCGTCTCTTACAATACTTATTTTTACTGTGGATTTTCTATTATTTTACTTTTCCTTTATCTATTCTAAGCATATCCAGTATAAAGGACCTGAAGAGAATCCATGAGAGGACATGAAGATGATGAAGGGACTGCAGCATCTCTCCTACGAGTAAAGGCTGAGAAAGAACTGTTCAACCTAGAGAAGAGAAAGTCCAGAGAAGATCTCATCAGGGAGAGTGTAAAGAGTGTGGAGACAGATTGTTTTTAGTGATGTCCAGTGACAGGATCAGAGCCAATGGGCACAAACTGAAAAACAGGAGCTTCTCTCTGAATATCAGGAAATACTTCTTCACTGTGAGCAAGACCAACCACCACTGTGAGCACTGGCACAGCTTTGCCCAAAGAGATTAGGGACTCTCCATTGACATTTGGACATGGTTCTGGGAAACTGGTTCTCAGTGGCCCTGCTTGAACAGAGGACTGGACCAGGTGACCTCCAGAAGCCCCTTCCAACTTCAAGCCTTCCATGCTTCTATGATTCACTAAGATTATGGTTTTAAAAGTAAGGGAAAACATCAGGCTATCTACTAGCAAATGAAAGAAGAAATTTTCCCATGGAAAAGTATCCAGTATAGGACAAACGTATGTGTTTAGTTTCAGAATCAGTTAAATCTTGCTGTGCAAAAAATATCCTTTATTATTGTCCTGGTTTGGTGTGGGCTGGTACAGTTCTGTGTTTTGGATTTAGTGTGAGAAGTCTTCACAACACACCAATGTTTTAGTTGTTGCTAAGTAACACTCATCCTAAGTCAAGCACTTTTCAGTTTCCCATGCCCTGTCAGTAAAAAGGTGCACAAGAATCTGGGAGGGAGCATGGCCAAGATAGATGACCTGAACTAGCCAAAGGGCTATTCCATACCATAGGACATCATCCCCAGTACATAAACTGGGGGGAGTTGACTGGGAGTGAATTGCTGCTTGGGCATTGGTCAGCAAGTGGTGAGCAATTGCATTGTGCATCATTTGTCTTTTCTTGGGTTTTATTTCTCTCTCTTTTTGCTATCTTCCTTTTCATTACTGCAACTAGTAATACTGTTACTAATAATAATTCGATTATTAAACTCTTCTTATCCAAATCCACAAATTTTACTTTTTTTCCCAGTTTTCCCCTCCATCCCACTGGGAGGGGAAGGAGTAAGCAAGTGGCTACATGGTTGTTGGCTGGGGTTAAAACACAACAATTACATACAATAAAATCTAAAAACCATATTTATACCAAAAGAGCAGAACTTATCAATAAAAAAAAGCCTAAAACCCTAAAAACTCCACTACCTTTAGCTGACAGACTGTGAAAAGAAAACTGCTGAAAAACAGAAATATTGTGGAGAGATCACGGGGAACAAAAGAATGCCTGAGAATCCCAGTACATGCACTGCAGTGGAGTCTTGGTTCCTCAGACCAGGAGCTTTGGTTCAGGTAAGCAGCATTCACAGAGCAGTGCTGAATACCATTGTGGTGCAGATAATGCACTGAAAGCAAGATCATTCTTTGCTTCCTTATCCACTTAAAGTTTTATTTCTTTATTTTCTGTGAGTGTCACTGGAGTGACATGCATGCCACATCAGAAACAGGTGTATAGGCTATGCAGTCGGGACTGCAGCACTAAATATTCAAATACTACAACAAATAACAGCCTTGCAGTCTATTCTTAGGACAGCCTAATCTAAAGAATCTAATGAATGAACCTGAGGAACCTGAATCAAAGCAGTACCATGTCCACAGACGTTATTGAGCTAGGAGATCAATGGCCATGGACACGGTAAGAGGAAAAGAAAGTTGGAACAAACTGCAAGTAATTGGGGATGCTAAAAACCAGGACAGCTGAGAGGAGTCCTTTGTTGCATTCCTCTTAAAAAGGCATAATCCAATTTCCATTAAACATTGGTGGGATTGGATCACACCAAACACATAAATGAGTAAAAGGAAATAAGCCACTAATATACATGCTAATTCAGAAGACAAACAGAAACCACACAGTGTATGCTATCCTGACAGAATTGAATATATATATATATATATATAAGGGATTTAACTGAAGTGGAGAAAGGAGTTGGAAGGAAGAAGGGTAGCCTGGTGAAAGTCACAAGGAAATCCAGGAAATTATAGTTCTTCCAACAGCAGCGATCCAAGGCACAGCAACATGAAGACACTGGACCTAAAAGAGGGACAGAACATCTGGAAAATTGGAAGGAAAAATCTAGAGGACAGGTATCTAGGAGAATTAGGAGCTGGATGTTGCTTCAACAAACAAATATGTAGGAGATCAACGTAACCTGTCTAGTGGCAGTGAAGAGTGGGAAATATAAGAAAAGACCATCTTAACAAAATCCTGAGTTCTTCAGGGACTGGAAGCACACAGAGGATATTTTTTTTTCAATGAATAAAACACAAATGTCTAAGAAGAGGAACAGAAAAGCCAAGATATAAAACAAGATGTGGCAAGAAAGTGAAGGTTATAAAAAGCATTCTAGAAGTCCTTCAACCATACAAGATTGGAAGTAGAGTTTTCTGCTGCTTAGCAAAGGGAGAGCTACAGAACATGTAGGGAAAAAAAATCAGGTGTTTATTGCCTCTTTTTGCTTCCATCAGATAGGATCAGAGAGATACTGAAAACTAGCAATAAGGCTAGCACCTCAGGTGCTTGGATGAGTTCAGTTGCATCTGGTAAGACTCACTGCAGCATATTCTGAGAATGAGCTGAAGCATACTCAGAGCTACCGGCTATTAGTCTATGAGGAATCATGACAGAAAGGAGAGATTTTGAAAGACTAGAAGAGGACAGATGTGGAGCTTATCTTCAGAAAGCATGGGAAGAGTAAACCAAAGGACAGTAAGCCCACTAAGCTGAGCTTCATTCCCTAGAAAAACACTGGAGAAAAATAGAAAACAAACTATTTGTAAAGATCTAAAGGTAATAAAAAAGAAGTAGAAATCAAGAGATCTGTCAATGATATGTTGCCATGTTACACTAAATTAATTACCTTCTACAACTGGACATATGGATAGGAAGAATAGATATTAAATGCCTTCATAATTTTAAAAAGGCTGTTCCCACTGCCTCACAATCTTTTCATAAGTAAATTGAAGAATCCTGTTGGAAAGGATCCAAGCTTACTTAAGAACCCATAATCTGAGAACAGTTATCAGTCACTTGCTACAGAATGGAAGGATGCATTGCAATCTTTATCTTGAGCAAAAGGTTGATTAAAGAAAGTACAGTCCTTGAAAAAAAAACAAACCAAACCAACCAAAACAAAACAAACCAAACCAACAAAGAATCAGGGCAGGGCTGTTTTGTTTAAAGAAGAAGAGACTGAGGCAAACATGGGAAACCTTCATGGCTGTAGAAGCTGATTTGTCACAGGAAAAGGGAATAAATTGTCTTAGGAGAGCTTAAACTGCTGTAGGAGAGCTTCAGCTTGGATGCTAGGGATTGCCAAGGAAGCTGTGGAGTCACTCATATCGCAGATTTATAAAAGCATGACACAAATGACTTTCAGGTTTAGACATAGCTGATTCTTTACTCGGTAAAGTTCTTTACAGGCCTGTTTCCTAAAATATGAAATTTCACATGGAAGCCGGTGAGCTAACATTTGTAGACAAATTTCTCAGAATCTACTGTAATTCAGCTTAAAGTCCATACATAAATTCAGTCTAAGGCAGGTCAAACAACATGTCTCCATGCTTCACTGTCACTAATTTTTGAAAGATTGGGATTACAATTTAAATATAAAATGTACAGAAACTTTGAATTTATCTACAACTCTCTACATTCCCTATTTAGACATCCATAAATATATCAGATTTTCAGCTTGCAAAAGGAAATGAAGTCTGGAAGTAAGGGAATACAGAGAAAGCACTGAATTGTGAAATAAACACAGACAAAATAATATTGCAAGGGAGATTTTTGGTGTGATGATAATGGCTTTGTGTGTGCATGCATGTCTCCATGATCACATACATACATATTTTGTATAAACACAAAAAACACATTCAGTCAACAACATCGGTTACCATTTATATTAGGAATGCTTACGGCTAAAAGGATTAACATTACTGAGTGGTATGTTGAAGCAAAGCTTGAATGGCCTACCAATACAAGGTTAGTTACACTAAGAACTGAAAGATGAGGAGCTTTAAGCCCTAGTTGTAATTCTATTGGTCTGTCTAAGTTGTATTTTCCTTACAGGTACTCAGAAGCTTAACTTAGCTGTCTCTCGGAAAGGATAAGGGATGTTAAAAGAACAAGGTGCTATTCCTTTTACGTTTATTTACAAAATTTATACCTATACTAGAATGGCATAATCTAAACAATCAACAAAAGAGAGTCCGTTTTGAAGTGAAGCATGACCACCATTTTTCCGCCAGTGGAAAAACTGAGAAACAAGAGCTACTAAAGGATATATTGTCAAGAGTGGTAAAGGAAGACAGAATACAATTAACCAATATGGAATATGGCCAAGACAGAGGCCCAGCAAGCTCAAGTGGTCACAGCCACTAAGTACCATTCCCCTCCTGCAAGAGCCCCACCCAAGGCAAATTTTCATCACGAGTTTTGTGTGTGACTCTCATAGCTTCCTGCAGTAATTGATGTCTCTAAATACTAGTTCAGATCCATGCTGCTTTATACAAGAGATGTGGTGAGATGGGAAGGTTATTACTGCAAGCCATTTTGAAGTGCTTATCAGGAAAATGCAAAATGACTAAATGTATATAGCTTGGAGGGAATAGGATTAATAATAGAGCCACTGCCAACTCCTACTAGATATGAAGACTCTAAACCAAGTAGACAGAAGAATTGTTCTGAAGCCAAAGGAAAACATTTCTAAGAATGAGAGAGGGAATTCACCATAATGACTTAGACTGAAGAGTAGAAAAACCTGTCTCAACAAGAAGATCCAAATTTTGGAAAAGAATCAGGCATTTGCCTAAATAACTAAGATGAACCAGCCATAAGCTGTAAGGTTTTAACCTGTAATGGTCTGAATAAATGACTGACGAATATTTTAATTTATATATATATATATATAAAATATACATATTTCTATATATATAATTCTCCAATACCTAATTCTCTGCAAAATTATTTTCAAACTTGAAGTCCATATGGTGAGGTCACTACATGCCCTCTAACTGGCTATTGATCTTTATAAATAGATTCGTGCTACACAGTGAGTGCTGCAGAGTAGCTACTGAAAGGACACCTAGTGGTAAGTAAATGAGTGTGTTTAGAAATCGCTGTAACAGTTAAAGGTGTGGGATTACGACTGTCAGGGGAATTGCTGAACTATTACGGCTTGAATATGCAATGTCATATATAAATTTGTGTTTCAGCACTATTAATGATTTTTTTAAAGGGCAAACAGCATTCTTATAATCACTTTTTAAAAACATGGAATTTAAGCTGAACTTCCTTAAAACTCATAGAACAGTCTTTTTAACAAAAGATGCACACGTCTGTGTGTCATAGATTACAAATTTGAATGTCATGAATCTCCAATGCATCCATTTTAGGAATACTGGATAGCTGAACAGAACTCATTACAGATCTGTTTTGCCTCATATTCAAGCCAAATTTTAGCTTGCCCGTCATCATTCCTTGGGTACTCCATTGTGCCACTCTAAAATAATTCTAAGTAATTCCTTCCCTTCTCATCATTGTCTCCTATAAAGACAAACAGCCAAAGCACACAAATTGTACACATTGGAGCTCATCTTATTCCTTTTCTTTGCTGTTGTTGTTGTTGTTGTTGTCCATTCAACTTTGTAGTCACTTCTTGCCTGTGTTTATTCCAAAGCCCTTTATATGTACTAATGCCCTTGTGACCAGGAGATGCCCACAACAGAAAGCTATATTCCAGATGGAGTCATGCTGGTCTCAGGCAGAGAGGGATTATAACCTTCTCATGTAGTGACATGTTGCCTCTGGGCAAACAGACCAAAATCCACACTCGGCTCTCTTGTTTATGTCAACATATCTTATTACAAGCATAGAACAATCTGCTGACCACTGTTCCTCTTCGATTATTGTTTTTATGCTCTCTTTTTCCAGGTCTCTCATTTCTATTGAACATCAGTTCCTTTGGATTAATTTCCCCTGAGTGAATTAGTACGGATTTGCTTGTTCATTTTTTTCCAGATACATTTTTTTTATCCAATTTTGTAACATCTCTGTATGCCACTGGTCTGTTCTCTGTCCTCACAGTGTTTATAACAGCTCCCAACTTAGTACCATCCTTTGATTTAAAAAGGCATAAACAAACCATTTCTGTTTTTCTTGTGTTTTCATCACAACAAAGATTGAAATACTGGGAGGGATATTCTTTGTTTGCTTTTTTAGGTGATTTCCTACCAAAGTTTTTGTTTAAAAATCCTCAAGTTCTGGCTTATTTCTCCTCAAATACAAGGAAGCTGATTGTGATGTCCATGAAGGGGGCTGCAGCTCCTGCTTTTACCTGAGCATTAGCACCCATTCCTCATCCAGCTCTGCTTCCGTGTCTCATCTCTCCTCCAATTATCACTTTTGAAGCTCTAGACTGTTCTCTTGTCTTAAAACAGCATGTAGTTTCCTTCCTTTACTATAAACAATGTTTTCTGTAACCTTAGTTTCACGATGTAAACATTTAAAAAAACGAACGATGGGAACACAAACTATGTGTTCAATTAGGTAATTTGGGGATTAAATTAAGTATCTTGAAATACAGAACATTTCAGAGTAATGAAGTCTGGCTTTATTTGTTTTCCTTTTATCCTATCCCTTCTAAAAAATGAGACAAGGGATCTCAAAAACTCTGTCAGAAGAGTATTGAAGGCAGCTGAAGACAGCTTATTGCTTGTGAATCCAAGAGAAATTAAAGTAAACCTAGAGGAAGGGGCCATAACACTCAGGTGTGTGTTCAAAGGGAGAGGCACTTGGTAAACTGCAGGACGCTAGAGCCTGCGCAACCAGCTGCCATAGTTGACATGGGAGGCTCCTGCTATCAGTATTATCACCATTTGTAATCTGATGTCAGCTTGTAAAATGCCCTGCAGTCTACATAAGCCCCTTCTCACTGGCATTTCTTTTATACTGAAATATATTTTAAGAGCAAGAAAACAACCAAAATATCATTCTTCAGACAGTCCCCTAAAAATGTAGGGCTCCTTGTGTATACTGTGCATAATAATAACAATGTCCATTAAAAAAGTACTTCTTTATATCTCTTTAGTCCACCATTAAGTTTTGGTCAATTACACTGCTTCAGATAGGCTTTTCTTTTCTTTTTTTGGTTTGTTTTTTTTTTTTAAACAGTTCTAGAGAGGATTTTCTTTATTAAATCCCTAATCTGGATTTTGCTCTTGCAAACTGTTCAGCAACAGAAAAAATTAAAATGTCTGAAAACTTGGAAGAATTTTTATTATGTACGTCTGAACATGCACATTTTGCTTTCATTGTGTGGTATGCCAGACAGCTACAAAAACAAAGTGTGGCCTAGTACAGCTTTAGTCAACACTTTAAAATTTAAAATCTCGCTTATCCTAAAAGAAAATGATCTTTTTGGCCTTTCAAGCAAGCCTCTTGACATACAGCAAACACAGGTAATATGGTAGTTGCTTGACTTTCACATTATGTTTAAACAGGCATTGCAGACATGCACAATAATAGCTTTGAAATGGGAGTTGAAAGTATCTATAGGTATTACATTTGCCCTGAGCTTCTTCACCAGTTTAGGCATTTTACAGTCATGTTTTCCCACTTCCTAAAGCTTGATGAGGAAAAGTGGGGGTTATCACATTATTTGATGAAAACCCACAAATGACATAGGAGGAAATACACCAATTTCAAACACAACGTCCTGTGCACAGAGAAGTTCATTAAGAGATCTTTTTTATCTTACTTTATCAATATAACACTAATTGTTAATTTTACTCAAGTCTGGTATGAAGCAGCACTAAATTAGAGGAAGGCTTTTAACGGGATAATGATATCATGATACCTACCTTGAAAGAAACTTTTGACTCGGAGATAGCTGACACTAAGGCGTAAGACAGAAAGTTTGTCCAGTTTCGATATGATGTCAGGTGGAAAAGGCAGGAGGCTGGCCAGATGGTCCAGTTCTGCGTTCAGGCGGTCCCTGTGTCTCTTCGAAGGATTCGATTTTTCATTCCCAACTGCAGGCCTTCTGTGGTGGAGAACACATTTTCAATTACCTGTTTTACTTCCAGAGAGTACAACCAGAGATGAAAGTGTTGTCTGCTATTAGTTGATAACAAGTATATTTAACCTAGTTTCAATGAAAATCCCCTGCAAAAAGAGATTTACCATTCTGCACTTGCCATAGCGCAAAGACACGGACATTAGCCTCTCTTTGCACATCTGCCCAGTGAAGAACAGGAAGAACTGGTATTTCTTACTCAGGACCCTCTCACCTTAGCAAAATGGGTACTGTTTTCCTGTTCTAATCAATATCAGAAAAAATAATTTCTCCTCTGTGTCGTACAAATGAGAGTCACAATAGCACAGGAAAATTACCATGACTAATGCATGAACCCATTCAATACCCACTGTATTCATTCAAAGCAACTTAGCTCTTCCATTTAGTGATTCAAAGTTAACCAGTGGGTCAGGAGATACTTATGAAAAGAGCCCGACTTCAGGTATGATTTTAAAAAGTATGGGAAGCAAGGTGAAGAGACATTCCCAAGCTGAGAAAAAAAAAACCAACCACGAACATTCTCACATTTACCTTTCCACATCAGTAACAACAAAGATAAGTATTTGGTTTCTCTCTTAAGAACATTGATATTGCCCCCAAAACAAAGAGACTAATGTCACTCCAATTTCTAAGCCAAGTACTCCTAGTTCATCCCCATTTCATGTCTCTTTCAGGCAGTGGACAGGACCTCAGAAAAGTCGTTGAGAACGTGCATTAAGGTGAAATATGTCACAAATGAGGAAGCGCAATTTTAGAGTGTCTGCTGATACTCTTCTTACAGAATGTATAAAATGCTGTTACTGAGAGGCAGAAAAGGAAAAGCTGGTGCACTTGCACACAGTCATGGGAACCTGATTTTCAGCACAACAGCAAGGTATTGTCAGTGCTGAAGCACAGACTTGTCAATTTAGCTGGAAGACCTGAGTGGTAAGTTTGAGAAGGTGGTTATCTCTGGCAGACAGCCACTGCTAGACCCAGCAGGAGTCACACGAGTTATCTAGGAACAAGCAACAGGCCACTGGAGCCATGAACTACATGGATCCACAATCTCAGAGAGAATGCAACAGCCCAGTGCTATAGCTGAGCTACCATCTCCCTGGGTTGCTGGTCCTCCATTTTCTCTCTTAATGTCCAGGTCCAAGTTCTTAATGTAGCACATTGATTCTTACTGTAGCACATTGCCATCTTCCTGTTGAGGCACCTTCTCCAGAATAATGCCTCCAGACAGGGACTCAAGAATGCGAAATGGTAGACAAGGAAAATATAGATGTGCAACTGTATCCACTTTCACCTCACTAAGGCAAGGATTGTAATACTATGTAATTTAGCTGGTGCTCCAGTGGCAAGTCAAATGTAATCTTTTGTAGCACGTAATTACTGCATTTCCACACTCCACACATTTAATGTGTTTTTCAATCATAATTTTAACTTGGAGCATTAATATTTCAGAAGGTGGTTAAAGAGTTAAATTACAACATTTGTGTGTTCTCCTTTTGTAACTGCAATCTAAATTTGTCATTGTAATTGTGATTAAAAAAAATAATGTTGTGCTTAGGAACTAGTAAAAGAAAAAAAACATCAAAGTTTCATACATGGGACTGCTGCTAATTGAAAACCCTTTAAAACAAATTAGGTATGAAAAAGTCCTTGCTACTTTTGAGAGCCTTCACTTCATTTTAACAGGACAACACTGATGGATAGAATTAATGAAAAATTGTTTTGAGGCAGGTGTCAGTGAAAACGTAACTCCTCCTTTTTCATTCAAAATTACCAAAACTGATATGTGACCCTTCAATAACACAATGAGTTGCTTTCAAAGACATGGGGGAGATTGTGTTGATTGAGATCAATATATAACTTCATGGCAGAGACTATGCAACTATGCAACAAATCATGCCATCAACAAAGAAGGAATATTCTTTTTAACGTTTCCAGAGTTCATTATTTTTCCAAAAAAAAAAAAAAAAGAGTGTACATACTGGGCACAATTTTTTTTTTAAAGTAAACTCTGAAGCTCAGCCATCCTCATTGTGACACCAAAAGGATGTCTGACCTGTGGAGAGTAGTAATTTTGTGGGAACATAGCCTGTAGTTGAGTAGAACCTAAAGCATATAAGCTTTTACTAATTGCTCTTTACTTTTACCAAACAGCTGAATCAATTTAGGACAGGGAAAAAAAAATCCAACAAGGAAAATCAGGCTGTTGAATTCAAGGGGTAAAAATTGTCAGGACTAACATGGAATAGAAACAGAAATTGTTCAGGCCTATTTACCACATAAAATCATGCCTGCTCTGTGCCAGAGATGTATGGTTTGAGGCAATTACATGGACTACATTTGTATTGAGCGTAAGGAACAATGTTCTGAAGACTGCAGAGAATGGTGTGGAAAGACTACAGGAGAAAGCTCAGGACAGAGCCTTCCTGAAAATTCAAGGAAATGATTCAGTAAGGGAGTGAATCCAAAGAAACAGAGGTTTGATGTAAATGGTAATAAGTGCCAAGTGGATGCAATCTAAAACAATGCAAGTTCCATGGAAAGGCTAGCTTAGCTATCCATAAACAGAAAAGAGCAGGCAGGAAAATTGTTCAATGAGCTGTTTTGAGGCACAAGGAAATTCTAGCCCTTATTTTGAGCTGAAAGTAGAAGGTGCTCATGTTTGTGTTAAAACATAGGTTCTCAAACTGTGTAAATCAGGTCTAAAAAGAGCCACAGCACTCACTCTAATACCTGTTTTGCTCTGCTTTTCATACAACGTTACTACGATGAAGTAGCACATGTAATTAAAACAATAAAGGTGGCATGTCCCTCTTTGCATTGTTAAGCCACTCAAATTCTATTTTGCATTATCAAGTACTTGTACCAGTACAAGTCCCTTCTCACTGGTCCCTGTTAGGTAGGGAACTGCGTGTGGGAGCCAGCGCGGTGAACGTGTTCTATTTCAGTGGTACATTAAGGCATTGAGCCATTTATGCTTTAATGATTCAGTGTGTCCATGATACACAGACTGCCACTAGTGTAAACCAGTTCGGTGAGCTTGCAGAGGAATTTCCTGCAGCTACAGCTCTGTCTGCTGCTCATTGCCCCCTGAGGGAGCCCTACCCTATTAACAAAAAGTTAACTCTGAGTAAGTGTTTGAAGTACACAGAAGTGTTAAAAAAGTAGATGATCTAAACTGAGAAAAGATCTAGCCATTTACTATGATGGCAAGCTTTCAGTAAGAAGGGAAAGGGAAGAGAGAGACCATGAGATGTAACAGATAGGCTAAGTGCAAAGTAACAAGAAGATGCTTATCATGAACATACTGGCCAGCACCCACAGCCACTAAGCTGTGCTTAGGTATTGCTCAGTCACCCTGGCAGAGCTGAGATCCAGTGACAGCTGTGTTTGTCCAGATGTTCATCATCTCCTATGAGCAAAAAGGACTATCGGATAGAAAGCTGTGTGAGGGAATGTGAGGCCTTTTTCCACCTTCTAATCTCTTCTGGGTCCTCACAGCAAGGAAAGGTGAAAGCAGAACTCATAGTCAAGAAGACATCAGACTGGCAGAGCAGATGGGAGATGGGATAATGTGACACCAAGTAAGAGGAAGGGTTATGCCACAGTGGTCCTTAAAATGAGAACTAGGAAGCAGGAGAGAGCTGCACCTCCTAAGGTCTCTGTTTACCCTGGCATTGCTATGGTTCTGGCTGAGGTGAGCAGTCAGGAGCAGTTATAGATACATTCAGAGCTAGAGCAGCTGTAGCTTGCCTTTAAAGAGCTGTTAAACATTACAAGTAATGTTTTGTGGAGGGAGAGAGTTTTACAAGATGCCAGTTTTAGATGAAATGGCTCAAGCTCTCCAATGCTAACTGTCCTGAAATGTTACCTTAGCATTTCTAGTATAAAGTATGAATTTCAACACAGGGATTTTAGCTTGAGTTCAAAACCAAGTTCTCCTTAGTTTTCACATGCTTGAATTACCCGTAAAATGTTAGATTTCCACAGGAAACAAACACTTGGTAGAAAATATTTCCTTTACTCTAGACTCTGGTTCTCTGACTGAAAAAGTGTATCTGATGGAAATTTTTCAGTCTGTCCAAGCTTCAGGTGTTTGAACTGGTTCCATAAAAGCCAAAATTCTGTAGTGTAGACGACATTTCATAGAGGTTGTTTGGAAGCTTTCTGGAGCAAAAGCAGAACAGTTAGATTTTTTTATTTATCTGCATATATAAAAGTAGAACTTGAATTCAGTGTATTGTCTGAAGAATGGGAACCTAAGGTACATAGTCTCTTATTTCCATGTAGAAAGAAAATTAAAACATATTAGGTCTTCCTGGTAAAAAACAGTTTTCCCTCACATTCTTCTACAGTCTTGTGGATCTCTGCATTCTCCTATGGAGCTTCTTCATACATTTTCATCACTATTCCATAAAACTACCTCAGAATAGAATTTCTCTTCCTGAAAAAACATGGAAGCAGTGAGCAGTATCATTCTGTGACATCCTGAATTAAAAGCCAGTTGCAGGATCACCACCTAGCTTGACAGCCTGATCACAAAAAGATGATGGAGAGTCATAGAGCCGGTCTCCTGCAATGCACTGAGCATAGGCACACACGAATGTACCAGTTGTTCTGCAAAGGGAAAAACTATTCCTCTGTCCTTTGAATCCTGGCCTTCAAAAGGACTAATCCATTAATCCCTAAAGAAATCCAGGTGTCCTGTTAAGACTAGCACCTGAGCTCACTTACTCTTTTGCCAAGAGAAAGTTAAGTTTATAGAGGCTATTCATGGATAAAAGAGAGGAATCATTATTAGGACTGGCCAAAGAATTCCCATCAGCTGCTTTTCCTGTGAAAAAATAGGATTTGCAATTGAATAAAACCCACTCTCTGAACAGGTGGCAGTATCTACCATGGTTTGTTATCAGAATTATACAAAAAAGTAGAACAAGACCATGGAGGAAAATTTGCTATGCTACCAAACAAGAGGGAAAAAAACTCAAAGACGGTATGACGTGGATCAACATCATGGTTAAATATACTGTTCAACTAATAAGCTATATCTACCCTTCTAAATCCAAGACAAATGATTTGAAGCAGCATAACAGTAAGGAGTCCTGAAATGTCAGTAAAGTCTGTGGGAATGATGGACAGAGAATGTGCAAGGAGCTCTGTTAGCCACTTAGGAAGTCCCTGAGTGAGGGAATGAGCACAGGAAAGGCTTACCAGAGACTAAGCCCACAAACAGATCAGGTTTGGGGAAGAGACCAGTGTTGCTAGGAAGCTCAGCAAGTGGTAAGTAACTAACCACAAAAAAACAGAGGACTCTTTCCAGTGCTGTAGCTCAACAGTCTAGTAGGACAGTGCATATCCTTCCTTATGTTTTAAATAAAACCAAGTTTCTTGATCAAAATTGTATATGTCCTGTCAGGATAAGCTCACACTCAGATACTTACACTGTAATCTCACAGTAATGCTATTTGCAAGATAGTATTACTGGTGATGATTCACAAGGTAAAAACTTGGCTCTGCCCAATTCAGTGAAGATTTGCTTTATGATTTGGTTAAACCTAGAAATTCATAAAAGGCTGCTGAGGACTTTCACATCCTACGTGAATGAGTCATTTTCTTAGCATTTGTCTAAAAGTCATCTTCAAGACAAGTTCTTCTAGCTAGTAGATGTGCTCCAAACATGAAGCTTAATGATTTTCAAAACAACTCCAACTCTCCCTCCTTTCTCACAAAAGTTATGATTTATAAACAGTACTGCACATCAGTAATTTTATGTACTGGAGTTGGTCCATACATCATGCAGTTATAAAGTTAAATATCCACATCCATACTTTGATAGTAGTGCAGAAATGCTACCTATGTTTTGGATTTAACCAAAGGAAGAATAATTTTCGTATTTCATTGTCTATTGAAATTCCTACCTCTGATGTATTTTACACTAAAAGAAGCAATTTTTTTAAGTGGGAACAAGTGGTTCACGTGCAAATACTCTTCAAAATCCAAACCAAATCAACAAATTTCATGCAAACATTCAGAGAAACTCCCCTTTGACTTTAGACCAACATACACAATTTTGAGCCAAGTGGGTTATTTTTAGAAGTTCTGAATAACTGAAAATAGGGAAATCTATTTTAGTTACCTTCTCATCCTTAAATTGTCTGTGAAGGCCATCAGTGCTAGTTCATAATTTTAACACAGTAAAATATGTGTTTCATAACCATATAATCAAGCGTAACACAGAAGATGTGGGATGATTATATTAAAAAGCTTCATTTCACAGCGTGGTTTATATCATCTGGAAATCATTTTACATTTCAATGATAGCGACCTTTTTTCCCTCCCACTTCAAGTATCTTGTAGTAACAGCTTCCTATTGCTTTTTTTCCTTTTCTGCTCTGTCTTCACACACACAATTCCTCTCTCCCATTTTTCTCCTAATGAAAGTGTTCTCATAATAAATAGTGGTTTGAAAATTATGTGTTTTCCATGCAAAAAAAGTGAGTCACTGGTGTGCTTTTTCAGTTGGCTGAACTGACCCACTTTCCAGGCTTACACATGTTGGACTTAGTGATGCCCCAAGCAAGGCTAAGCCAAGGAGGAGGGAAGGGAGGAGCACAATGCCTGCACACCGCTGCCCCTCAACATGCAGCTTCTCTAAAGGCTCCTTTGATATGCAGTCGGGAACGCAGAAGTGGAGAGGTAGCAGCCACCACTCTGAACCATTGCCCAGCTGGCATTTAGTCCTCCAGAACTTTCTGCTTATGAAAAGAGCAGTGCCCTGTGCAGTGCACTGCGTTACATGCCGCAACCACCACTGGCCTCCTCCCAGGATGCCTAGTCGTGGGTAAAGACAGTTTGACCCATGCTCAGCATCCTTCCTGGAGTCAATCTCAACCATGAACAGCCAGATGCCCAACCAGGGGTTTCTCACTTCAGAGAAAGTGATTAGATCTCTCCTGTGCCAGCAGACCTTGGGAGGAGGGGACTCCTTCTTCTACTTCATTTCTAGCACATACGTTTGAATGGAGATGCCTCCTGATGAATATGATACTTAACTGTTTCTGAATAGGTTTCCTCCTTTTCCTCCCAGCATATAGGCATTCTCCTGGAGGAATCATTGTTTTGATGCTGAAAAACAAAAGGAATAGGTTTCTTAGTTTGGAGGTTTCTGTGTTTCACAGCACTGTAAAAAAGGATAGCACCAAAAAAGTTCAACCAAGGAAAATGATTGTTCCTTGAGTGTGGCATTCAACAACACTAAAAAGTACAGTGGCATTAGTTAAGATAGAAGCTTAAGGCTTATTCCAATTTCCTACCTTAATATTATTAGAATATTGATGTTTATATTCAATTTTCATTTTTTCAAATTAAGCATACTATACATGGTATAAAAATGGGTATAAAATGCATCCTGTTTACTCAATATCCAAAGTTAATCTTTTTTCCTTCTAGGCTCATTTTTAAATTCAACTAAACAAATAAGAATGAATAATACAATCCTTTGTCTACCATAGGGAGGATTTCACAGCTTTTTCAATACACAGGAATATTGTCTTCTATTACTGACACTGTAATAAGTAGGATGCAATTCTTTAAATTCAGCATTCTTCCAGGTCCTCACATCCTGATTTTTAAAGACTGAAAGCATACCTGTCAACAGCTCAAGAAATAACACAGAGTTTTGTGGTTAGCACTAGGACCCAATGCAGCGCTGACAGAGGTGACAATTTTCAGACAAAACTCAGCTGGCCTTACTGTTCTGTTTCAGCACATTAGCCTTAGAGACATTGCAAGCTCTGAAACAAGTCTTTGATTTCAGTCTGTTTAAATCTTCTGGAGATTAGCTGAATGTCAAAGTCTCTGATTTTTTGTATGAAACAGTATTTTAGTCCTGCTGCGTCCTGATCCAGCAGTGGGTGCATGCTGCATGAGAGGTTACAATACCTCAACAGGATTTGATGCTTTGTGCAAGATGTAAAATTAAGGGGAACTGAACTATGTCACTGAATCAAAACCCATGCTACTGAAGACACCTGTGTCATATAATGCAAATCATAAACTTACTGAACTTCATTTAAAAACTGTTCAGAGGAGCTGTGCTTTTCAATGAAAGATAGCTTTCTGGTAACTACGAACCTTTTGCTTTCCAGCTTAAATTTGTTCACGGTCACTTTATGCCCATTTGTTCTTCTGCCAACATTGTCTTTTAGTTTAAATAGCTCTTCCTCTTCTACTGTGTTTACTCATTGCCGTATTTTTAAATATCACTCATATCTTCAGTCAGTCTTCATTTTTCTATTCTAGGACAACCCAAACTCTTTTATTCCCCTTTCATATTTACAAACACTTTATTCTTCCCATCATCTTAGGAGCCTTTATTTTCTTATTTCAGTCAATCTGACTAAAACACGGATAAACATGATCGTGCCCGTTTTTTTAAGTAAAATCTAGAAGTATTTCATATATGCATATATGTATGTAAATTGACAAACCATTAATTCTTTATGGAAATTAACTCACTTGGTATTTGTGACTGCATTTTCCTTTTTAATAGCCATTAATATGGCTCACAGTCATTCCCTGGACAGCTAATATGCACAGTCCTCTGTCTTCATGTATAACTTACAGGAAGTAAATACTCAGTTTATGGAGAAGATCTAACTTTCCCTGTCAAAGTGCCCAGCCATTCCATTCATACAATTAACTTCTAGTTCATTTTTGTACATCTTCTGTACTGATGGCATCAGCAACTAAGTTTATTGGTACACACCTGATTTTCCATGAAACTTCTTAGTAAAAATGTTAATGTCTCCAAACTGATAGTTGAGGAACTCCGCTTGTAGTTTCCCTTCTGATCAGTCATTTTCCTTTCTGCATGTGCTGTTGAGCAGTTCCTTCCCCCAAAGTTTCAATTCTTTACTAGTCCTCAGTAGCACAGCATCCTTCACTAAATTCAGATTGATTAGGTCTACTCTATTTCCCTGATCTGAAAAATCAGTTACTGTATCAACAGAAAGCCCTCAGATTATTTTGTCAAAATTGTCTAAATCTACATTCCATTTTTATTCCGCTGCACAACTAACCACAGCTGTTAATTGTTCTTTCCTTGAGAGTTCATTCTATACTGATGTGTAGCACAGAAATCAGACAAATAGGTGAGCAGTTGACTTCTCTCAGTTGTAGCTGATGGTGCAACCAGCAGTCATTCTCCAGTTGGTGCAGTGTCAAGTACAGAGTTCTTCCAGAAACACACAAATCATTTTTTTCCACTATTACTGGGACAATTTCATCTGAAATTAGAGGGATGAATTGTGTGTCCAAAGCATATGAGGGATAAGGTACCATGCAATAAATACTGCTCCAAGTTAAGAAAGTTTGTCTATCCCAAAGCTTGTGCTTGGGTAGAGCCTTTTTGCCACCTTCAAAGACCTCATGTTAGGCTAACCTACAAACTCATTATTTTTGCAACGGTCTGCCAGTTTTTAAGATTTCATTTCTCCTGGTGCGTTTTCTATTCCAGTGGAAAACTGAAATGGTGTGAAGAATTGCTGCAGTTTCTTGTGAGACCTAACATTAAAATATATTTACTTTATAATACTTTTGTGTTCCGAGTCCTTCCCATCCATATTATGAATCTATGAGTCATAGTTGGTGTTTCAAAACAGTGTCACATGCTAGGCTTCCCTTCTCTTGCCTTCATGAGCAAAATTACAATGAGCAGAAAGACTTGTACAACATAATTCAACTGAAAACTGAAAGTTAAGAGTTCATTCAATTTCCCAAAAGGACCGCTTTGTTTTAAAACGCATTCTGGTTCAGTTGATGAATATGCAACAGCAAATAGAAATAAATTTTAAAACCTCAGCATTCAAACAACTAAAACCCAGGAAATAAATAGCAAACAATATGAACTGGAATTTATGAAGTGTAAAATGCTGCTTAAGAAAGATAGAGGCCCAAAGGAAAATCTGCAATTGCAGTGCTCAAGAGAAAAAAAGACAGTGTGCTTTTTAGATGAATATTGTGAACAAAAGAAGTCTAAAAAGTGCATTGAGTGCTTGTTAGATGGAGATGCCTACATGTTAGAACTGCATAAAAGGTAATAGTGTTCAACACACTTATGTCTAGTCTCTGAAAAGAAGGAGAATCATGCACTTGCATCAAGTAAGAATAACCCATGCACTCTTTGGATTTTCTACACAAACTTTCCACAGAACTAGGACAAGGGGTTACCACAGCAACATGGTATGAAGCTGTGCCTCAGCAACTGAACACCAACGTCCTAGATGTGCGTACAGCCAAGAGGTAGATACCAATAGCAGCATGCAGCTAAAACAAGTTTGAGAATGGATGTACAGGAACAAAGACAAAGTCAGAAGGCTCATGACTAATGGTCCTAAAAATACAGCTGAAAACAGCACTTGAAGTTGTTGAGCTGCACAGAGCCACAGACCAAGAAAAGTCTTCTTTTTTCAAAAACTGGAGAAGAGCACATACTTGTGCTTCCACCTGGACTATGGCCTTCTGATTGTCTGTCAGCCTTGCTGTCAATCGCAGGGATAGAAAAGCCCATCTCCACGGTTGTCCTTCCCCTACTAGCCCATCAGCCTAATGTGTGAGTGGCAAACAGGAAGAAGTTGGAGGGATGGCACTCAGCTGTTCAGAACAATTGTGCTTTCCTTTCTCTTTCTCTATGTAACACTCAAGACTCCTCACATGCTCTCACCATCTGCAGAAGGACAAAGATAAACCCAAAGCAGCAACCTTCCACCCCTATTGCAGCAGAAGAGGGGACTTACAAGCTTGAGGAGCTTCAGGAGGAGGAAAGCTAGGACTGAAAGGAACAGAATTGCTGGGAAAGGGCAGGTGTGGGCCATGATCATTCACTCTGTTGTCAGGTGCTTTTAATCACTGCTGACATTAACTCATAATGAATCTCTGAACACTGAGGAAATCCAATAGACTGAAGAACAGCTGTGATATGGCAATCTTCTGAGAAGGGAAACATCACAATCCAGCTAACCACTGGATGTTAAGACTGACATTCCCAGATGGCAAGACTGACATCAATCCCAAGCAAGGTACCAGAAAAACTGATACAAAAGGTGAATGACATCACTTCCCAGAAATTTATGGAATATCATGCTCTTTGGAGTGAGACATACTCACTGAGAAGTTACCAATTCTAGCTGATAAAGGAATTCATTTGTATTAATAAATCACTTAACTCAGCAGTGCAAAGTTCTGATTTTAAAAAGCCACAATGAAGTATTACAGTGCACAGTTTCTGTAAGTAAATAATTTGTCAGATACAAAAAGAAAAAAAAATCATGTAGAAGTCACCTTCAGATAGAATGTTTTTTAGAAAGATCTTACAGGCATCAATGTTCAATACAGAGTCATTGGTGATAACATTTGCAAAGTCATAAAAATTCAGAAGAGTGTCAAATAATGCTGAAGACACAGTGAAACAGAGGAATCTGGAGTGCCCAGTAAGCTGTTTCTGTTTATCCACAATGCCTTTTAATACAGAGAAATGCAAACACATCTCAGAAAAGGGGATGCAAGTCATTCATTTTTTTTTATCAAATGGGGACTGCATCCTGAAATGTCAGTGACTCTTGGAAGGAATTAGTGATCAAAGTGAAAAATGAACATAATCCATACATTAAGCTCCCAGCAAGGAGATGCTGCAAAGGCAGCTAACACAGTTGCTGACCCAAGTGAAGTGATTTTACCGCTGTTTACAGATACAGTGAGAGTGATCCTGGAACAGTGTGTACAGTTCCCACGTGTTTTTCAAATAATATTAGAAATTGGAAAGGGTGAGGAAAGAAGCTAAAAAAAAATATTTGCAGGCTGAAGAAACTGCCTTGCATAGAAAACAGAATTAGATGACTTGAGTAAAGTGAAGTACTTTCCAGGGGAAGTTATGAGTGCCGAATTATTTCAATCTGAAACACAGCAAGATTTAGAAAGTGAGGCTGAAGCTAGATACACTCAAATAAGAAACAAGACATTAATCTGTAATGCTGTAGGCATTTAAATACTGAAGCAAGCTACAAAAGATTTAATGGATCCTGCTGTCTTGAAATCACTGTTAGATACCTTTCTGCAAAGCACAGTTTACCCTAACAGAAGTTATGCTTAAATTAAATATAAGCATTTGGCCTGAATGCAGGCATACATAAAAAAAAAAAAAAATCCCAAAATTTTGTAGCTTTGGTAGCTATAGGAGGTCAAATTACATTATCCAATGATCTCTCCTTTCATTAAATTTTATGAATCATTTCCTGCCTGAATGTGATCACATACCATGTATTCAATGCCTGAACTACATAAAAGGGCTGTGCAGACCACAGCTTTGAAGCAGCGCAGGTTTCAGAGGCAGCTTGGGAGCAAGGAAGCTGTGTTCTCATCCCCGCTGCACCACAGAACTGGGGCGCAGCTTCACAGCTAAAATGAGAAGGGGATGGTGCTGGAGTGTAGCTTGGGGTTCTGCAGGATAACATGTGTTGCTTCTACCTTGGGAGGCAGCATCTCTGGAGAAAGACTTCCACTTGCAACAGCTAACCAGCAGAACAGAAATCTACGTGCCTGCTGTCACTAAATTAATTGTGGTTAGCACATTTCCGCCAAATGCTGAGTTTCTGATGAACAGTCATGTTTTAGGAGAAAATATTATAATGGCTTTGGACATACTGTCTTTGCAAATAGCATGTAATACTGTGTCCAGAAACAGCTACACTTCAAGAGAAACTGGAGCGAAGAGTCACAAAAATGATTAGTCTGAGAAAACGAGCCCAGCAGCCAGAATCCAGGAGCACAAACTGTTTGGGTTATCATGAAGAACAGCAACGGAGAACTTCCTCCAATAAGTAACTACATTATGTAAGAAACAAACATTTCGTGACAGAGATCAAGCTAATTCTAGCAAGATTCAATTTGCAGAATTTGAGGCTAATTAAATTCAAACTACAAATAAATGAGGATAACTACTAAAATAATTTACCCAGGACTGTAGAGGACTCTCCAGCACCAAGCATTTTTTTCTAAATCAAGATTTTTTTCTTAAGAAAACTATTAGACATGTGTGGTGAAGAATTTGTTTAAGGATGTCTGATGGTCCATGTTATACATGAAACTGAAACAAGATCACGGTGGCTCTTACTTTTCTGCCTCAATCTTCTCTCCAATGAAAAAGGACAAAGGTTAATTCACAAACATGAAGAGTTGTTAGGAATGTTAATTGACTAATAAAAAGGTATATTATGTTTGACTTAGAGAGGGTGTTCTGCAAGTGCCAAGAATCATATGCTGGGCTTACAACACAGCTGAGATTGTCTGACGTGGCATATATAAAATCTCTCTTCAATTTCCTTTAAGGAAAATATGTACAAATTTGGCTATGTTTGGAACATCTGAGAAAAATAAGCCAGTTTGCGTGTGCTTGGGAGACTTTTTTGTAGCCTGACAGTTATCTATAGTTTCTGTTGGAGCTGAGCGCACCCCCTTCATTCCTCCTACAGGCATCTGCACTATACATATGCATCCCCATGCACTTTACATGCCTCTCCTCAGCACAGCAAAGGCAGGGCCAGACTTCCCCTCTCACTGTCCCTCCCCATCCTGGTGTGCGCTCCCTCTTCTAGTTGCTGCCGCCCAAACACAGGAGTGAGGATTCAGCCATGGGAAGGACTGGGAGGCAGACTGAGATGAGGCAGGCAGGGGACAAAACAGATTTCTTGTAGTCCTCAGCCTCAGCATTCCTAAGACCTGCAGACAGATGCTGTGCTTTGTAACACTCTATAGAAAGAGACTGTTGAAGAGCGCATATTTTGAGTTAGCATTAGGACTTCAAAGTAACCATCCAAAATCAGGATTTTTCCAGAAATTAGGTGGCCAGCACGTTCCTACTGCAGTCTCCTGCCTATGTCCCCTGCAGGCTCTTTTGCCATTGCTGCGTGCTTTACAGAAAGAAGTCTGAGCACGTGGAGTCAGACTCCTGCCCTGCTCAGAGATCTTAGGGAAGGAATCAGGGCTGTGCACGGTGCAAAGCCAGTGACATCAGAAACGTAAACCGTTGTTTTCTGTGAGCCTTGGTCTGATTTCTAAAGTGATGAGCACTCAGTGCCACAGCTGGAGGCACCCAGAACTCTGCTCTGCATTGAGCGTACACCAAAGGCTGTGCCTTCTGAAAAGTCACCTCCAGTGCCTGCCATTGAGTAAATGCAAACATATCTTTCGGATTTATCTGTACTAATCAGACCATACATCTCAGCAGTATAATAAAGATTAATTCAGCAGTGGTTTTGATGTACTTAGATATTAGAGTCACAATTATCACAGAACAGTCTGTGACAAAATTAATAGCACTGCGTTTGCATGTGATTTGAACAGTGCCTAGTATAGAGCTGAGACCACAAAGTGAATGAGGATAATAGAAACAAAATTGCTGGGTTTAGCATGACATTAAGTTTAGTGCCTATCCACATGGGTGAGGAATTCACATTCCATATTTAACTCCCTGGTTTCCTAATTTGCGAGTACTTGACTTTGAAACATGGCAGCCCATTGCTACAGGGTGGTTATGCAGCTACCCTCTTCAGGAATCTTTAGCAGAACAATAATTTCAGTCACTATTCTTCCCTCACAAACAAGTTCATTTGGGGACTAAATTATCTCATCAGCCCTTTCTTTATTTGTTTATATAAGAAAGCCTGAAATTAAGTTCAAGGAGATTTTTTTTTTTTTGAGCTCTGAGGATGTAAATAACTAATGTTTTTTTAAAAAGCTTAGATGCCGGGGAGGGGGGGAGGTTAAGTGATGTTTTCAAACTTATTCTGTTTTTAGAACTTCTAACATGTGCACTGTGTCACTGGAGGAAGGACACTGACCACAGCACTTATCAAAACATAACAAAAAAAAAAAAAAATCAGATTTGGTACATGTCTGGTAAAACAGCTTTTAGTTACTGGTGTAGCATCTCTTTCCACCAGGCTTGACTTTGGTCCTCCATTGTCTTGACCACAGACCATCCGAGGAAAATACAGGGTTGTCACAGCAGCTGGACTACACTTTCCATAGTAAGATGTAGGCAGAGACGAAAAGTTTTGCTGCAGCTGGGGCATTTAAGATATGGTCTGATCCATATGAATTATGTGATGATTAACAAGACAATCTCACATTGCAATCTTGCCCTTGGTAGGGATATCAGTGTAGCATGTTTCACTCTTGGGAACATAGTATATTTGAGATCACAGAATCACAGAATCATAAGGGTTTGAAGGGACCTGCATAGATCATCTGGTCCAACCCCCATGCCAGAGCAGGACCACCTAGAGTAGGTCACACAGGAACTTGTCCAGGTGGGTTCTGAATGTTCCCAGAGAAAGAGAATCCACAACCCATCTGGGCAGCCCGTTCTAGTGCTCTGTCACCCTCACAGTGAAGAAATTCTTCCTTGTGTTTCTTTGGAACCTCTTATCGTCTCTGTCCTTCTTTTACATTTGCTGGAACCTGACTAACAGTCAAAAGAAGACTTCCGGAGACCAAAACACAGATGCTATGAAAGCATAAGCATCATTTCCACAGCAAATCTGACTAAAAATAGTCTGATAGGTCAATGAAATATTTCTGCCACAAATGTGTAGTGTAGCTGGGCCTTAGTTCAACTGTCTTCAACCTATAGCTACTTCAGGTTTTAGGTGACAGCTCATATATTTTTGTGTATCTATGTTTTCATATATATATATATATATATACACACATATCTATTTCATACAGATGTATATTTCTGCATCACTGGAGACAGTGTAGAAGACAAATTAATGACTGTCTCTGGCCCAGAGACACCACTTGTCCTCAGAGAAGTCTCTGGGACAGCAGGAGAACACTGAACAGTGTTTTCCACAAGGAAAGAAGGAAAAGAGGGCTGGACCTAAGGCAAACAAAATGGGAGTGGACATCTTTATTATTACAAAACTTACTATGAAATGTGTGTGTGTAGGAGATAAGAGTGGAAGGAGAAAAATTACTAATAAACCTAGATGTAACATCAGCTTGTTGGGAAGAAGTAATCCCATTCTTCTCTCGGCTTTGCTCCTCTGTGTTCCTCTTCCTCAATCATTCAGTGGAAGAAAGTGAGAAGCAGGGGATGAGATGCCAAGAAATGCCCATAACAGAGGTTCAGCAGAGCTCAGATACCTGAAGGTCCACAAAAANGCAGCTGGGGCATTTAAGATATGGTCTGATCCATATGAATTATGTGATGATTAACAAGACAATCTCACATTGCAATCTTGCCCTTGGTAGGGATATCAGTGTAGCATGTTTCACTCTTGGGAACATAGTATATTTGAGATCACAGAATCACAGAATCATAAGGGTTTGAAGGGACCTGCATAGATCATCTGGTCCAACCCCCATGCCAGAGCAGGACCACCTAGAGTAGGTCACACAGGAACTTGTCCAGGTGGGTTCTGAATGTTCCCAGAGAAAGAGAATCCACAACCCATCTGGGCAGCCCGTTCTAGTGCTCTGTCACCCTCACAGTGAAGAAATTCTTCCTTGTGTTTCTTTGGAACCTCTTATCGTCTCTGTCCTTCTTTTACATTTGCTGGAACCTGACTAACAGTCAAAAGAAGACTTCCGGAGACCAAAACACAGATGCTATGAAAGCATAAGCATCATTTCCACAGCAAATCTGACTAAAAATAGTCTGATAGGTCAATGAAATATTTCTGCCACAAATGTGTAGTGTAGCTGGGCCTTAGTTCAACTGTCTTCAACCTATAGCTACTTCAGGTTTTAGGTGACAGCTCATATATTTTTGTGTATCTATGTTTTCATATATATATATATATATATACACACATATCTATTTCATACAGATGTATATTTCTGCATCACTGGAGACAGTGTAGAAGACAAATTAATGACTGTCTCTGGCCCAGAGACACCACTTGTCCTCAGAGAAGTCTCTGGGACAGCAGGAGAACACTGAACAGTGTTTTCCACAAGGAAAGAAGGAAAAGAGGGCTGGACCTAAGGCAAACAAAATGGGAGTGGACATCTTTATTATTACAAAACTTACTATGAAATGTGTGTGTGTAGGAGATAAGAGTGGAAGGAGAAAAATTACTAATAAACCTAGATGTAACATCAGCTTGTTGGGAAGAAGTAATCCCATTCTTCTCTCGGCTTTGCTCCTCTGTGTTCCTCTTCCTCAATCATTCAGTGGAAGAAAGTGAGAAGCAGGGGATGAGATGCCAAGAAATGCCCATAACAGAGGTTCAGCAGAGCTCAGATACCTGAAGGTCCACAAAAAAAATTTTTTAAAAGGTGCCAAAAAATTTTCAGGGGAAAAAAAGGTATTTTTCAGAAAGCTGAGGTAGAAAGTGAAAATGCAGAGAAAATTTGAAATGAAACATTAAATATTTTCTCCTAGAACTGAGCAAGATATGTTAGCTTGATGTTTAAATTGACATTGTTATTGCTATTGCTTCAATTCAGTCTTTTTAAATTACTTTGATAGCAGAGTAAGAAACACTACATCATTTGAAAGATGCAGGTCACAGTTTAAAAACACAAACTGAGAGCCAGCCTGGCATGCAAGTTGTCAACATTTTGCTCCGTTCTTGCAAGACTTCAGTTTCATGAAGTATATGAAAATCAGAAGGAAAACTCAAAAGTTCCTATTCTTCAGATACACAATCTGAAGACAAAAGTAAAACAAAAGCTGATGTAGATATTATTTTTGAGATTATAAAAGTGGATAAACGAGTTATACTCATTGAAAGGCTGGGTAGTTCTATCTGCTACACTGACAAGGCACCTTGGTTTGGATACATCCTGATTTACTGCAGGTCTTGAACTATAGAAGTATAAGCATACAATTTCTCCTGCAGGAAGATGGATTTCTCCTTGTAAGCAATTATCTATTCCCATTCTGTTTCTGAGATCTATGAACATATCTACACTTTTTCTTCATTATTTGACAATTAGGGGCACTTTTCTGTTGTTTCTGTTTACTGTTTTAGAGACATGTCTCCAGAAGAAAAGAAAATGTTTAAATATATTTGCAAGTTGTCTGTAGTACAACTCTGTTTTCTGCTACTATTTATACCTGTTATTACCCTAATCAATATATACAAATTAATAACTACAGTAGTTGCATTTTCTACGTATGTATTACATTTTTCACCATATACTTTTAGTTTTTTAAAAAATATTAAACTTTCATTTTCATAAGCAAGTAATGACTGCAAGTGTTTCATTTAATACAATCAGGGCAAGAGGAGGGGCAAAAAATGACCTCTTGATTTCAAAATTCCCAGAATTTTTTTAGTCTATAAGATAAAAAAAGCAAATGTTTTATGCATAAAACAATATGCCACATACAATATGTCATGAAGCATTTGCTACCATCCACAACCACCTGACACTAATAAAGCAGCTAGTTTAACATTCACTGATTCTCATTCACTCTGAAAGGCAATAAACAGGGATTTTTCATGAATTGAACATCTTAAGGAATCTCCTCAATTACAGGGTAGGGGAGAGCTCTTTTATCTGCTTTTATAGCATGCCTTCCCTCCCCAACCCCTGATCACCCATCTATCCCAAGACAGAAAGATTCTGTCAATCATCACATCTTTGCAAACGGGGCTGAAAGGACCCTCAAGAGATCATACAGAACATCCTCCCCTGCTTCATACAGAAGCAGCTGTACCAAAACCATTCAGAGGTTTCAGATTGGAGAAATGGCTTGTGAGCATGAAAGCCTTATCTGGTTTTTTTCTAGCTAAATCAATTGATATAATAAAAAAACACCACATCTTTCCAGTCTTTTACGTGCTTAGGCCATCATAGCTGCAACAACACAGCTGCCAAACCACTCCCAAAAGCCGCTTATATTAGAGAAGTATAGTTTCTATAAGTACCCCAGAGATTTTATTCCAGCATTTAACTACTACTACTAAAATCACAAAACTTTTCCTAAGCATCTTGACCTACATTCTCCTTATTGCAACGTATAATTGTAATTTCTTGTCCTAGCTAACATGAACTTAGGCAACAGTTTCAGTTCAACTGACTTTGCAGTTGACCCTGTATTTCTAAAGATTTTTAACTTTTTTCCCTTTACTCTTCCCATTTCTAGACTAAACAATTATTTTCATCTTTTCTTGTAAGTGATGTTTTCTAGGTATCTGATAATTCCTGCCGCTCTCTTCCAGACAATTTGTTCTGCACTTTTTCTCAAATACTCTGCTCCCAAATGAACACAATACTCCAGCAAAGGACCTACCTGGGCTGAGTTTATGCATATATATCTATATATATCTATATATGAATAACAGATTATTAACATATGTTAGAAAAAAACACTTCTACTTTTACACGCCCATGTTTACTCACCATTTTCACGACAGTGCAATTCTATTGACTCATGTTTAGTTTGCAATCCACCGAATTTCCACATCCTTGTCTCCTTAGCTTGTGTTGTCTAGCCAGCAATTCCCCACGTATTTGAGTACATGATTTATTGCTGACTCAAGATAAACCTCTGCACAAAACCTTACAGACTCGCATCCTGCTTGGTTTTCTGGACATTGTGACTGTTAAAAATCACTCTGAATTCGACTCTTGACTTCCAGGGTCCCTGAAACCTGTTTCAGCTTGGTGACATCTACAGGCTGAATGTTCACATGCTCTTACCCATCCTTCCAGCCACTCACAAAATAGGGAACAACTCTAATGGACCCCTCTGGAATCCCAACCGGGATGACAGTCTTCTTAATATAACCCTCCAAAATCTCTGGTACCTGCATTCTTTGCCCACAGGACAACCTCAGCAAATTTTGCTTCTCTAGAAAAGGCCTGAAACAAGACAAAAATATGGTGTCTGTGGAAGGATTCCTCATTAGAGAATAGGGAGAGGAAGATTCAAACTGACAAGTGTGCTAGGAGTTCTCAGATGTCAGAAAAAGGCATTTTGGAGAAGCAAATCCCTGTGAAAGACAATGAGTCCAAGAAGAGCCTGCTTTCCAAACAATGCTGCCCTTACTGTGAGGTGAGAGCAGAACATTTGGAGTTGCAGCAAAGGAAAAAGTTGGAGAGGCTACACAGCATCACAAGTCCCAGGGATCAGTATACTACCAAATGTAACAAACAGCTCCTGGGAAAGCAAGGCAATGACCCTGAAACTGCCACGTATTCAACTTAGCTCTGTTTCAGCTTCGGTGTTACTGAACAGGGAGAAGTCTACTAATGGTGGATTTCCACAGTCCTAAAAAGACGCAGAATTTGATTTTACTTAGCACGTGTTTTCAGCAAGCTAAACCTACTGAAATGACCAACATTCAGCATCAATACAAATAAAGTTTAAGACTAAGGAATAAATATATCTACTAGAAATATATTAATATATTAACACATTTAATGCATGCACAGGTACTGATGTTGAATACAGAGCAATAGCTCTGGTGCACCAGCCACCACTGTAGTCATGGGACAGGTCTAAAACATGATTGCAAATCACATATTTTGCAGCCCTAAGTTAATAGACTGCATCATACAAATTATATATTTGTTGTTGGCACATGCAGCCTTGATTCAAAACCATAGACACCGTAGTCCAAAGCAATCTCATCATCCAACAAATACCTGGGTACAGACTAAACGCTTTGCTCACAGATGCTAATATTAAAGGTATTCTACTGACATAGGCTGCTAGGCACTGCCATCTTGCACAATTTTACACCACCATCCTTCACTTGCCCTGCTGCTACATACCAGAAGTCATCTATCTGAGGGAAAGGATAAGATCCAGAATAACTCAAAAGTAAAGGTAAAAGAGATACACTAGGTTTCTTGCAACAGTAGCTGCGTGCCTACCTAACTGAGGATTGCACTAGAGTGAACAGATCATACCTTCTCTACACTGAAATGAGCGTTATCACACACTGGAACTAGGGACCTCAGGAGTTTATAAGTATTCGAGGTGTGTTTAGTTGGCATTATGTTGGCATCGTTTTGTCCACCCTGCCTGTGTAATCCTGTAAGCCCATCCATTCAGGTTCTGCAGTTACTCACGTTTGTTATGTTGACAACAGCACAATGAAGCCTCAACTGCTGTAGAAACCTCGAAGATCGTGACCCTGAAGGTAAGTTGAATTAAATCTAAAAAGTCTGTCAACGGCTCTGTAGGAACTCTGGACTGACAGAGACATTATCCTAAAGCATTTCCATCTCAGGATGTTCAGCTGGTCCCTAACTGAGACAAATTCCTTGTAAAGCACCTTGAAAATTTCATTTTCATGCAGACTCTGGAGTCCAGGGTAATCTTCCTTTAAAGAACAAAAAAAAAGCAACCACTTGGTACACTGAAAGATACGTATTTGCTCTGGTGTTCACCTTCTTTGCTTTGACCTCAAAATGTTTGTAGAAACCCTGGTCTGTGTTTCACAACAGCAACTTTCATTGAGAGCCAACAATAAAACTGTTGTCCCGAAGCAGCAGCTCTTGCTTCTGCTAGCCGAGTATGGTTGGATTTATTTATACATATATATTAACACATACCTCTGACATATAATTGACCTTCTTGTACCATCTGTTAGTTGATAGGAAATTAATTTCTGGGGCAAAGAGGTTTTTTTTTTTTTTTCTGCTTTTCACATCTTGTTGCAGCAGTGCCCCATTGTGGGCACCAGCCAACACTGTGATACTGCCAAGCCCTACTGTCCTACTTGTCTTGGCCATGTGGTGAGGGCAAACATGGCAGAAAGGCAGTAGCTGTGGGGGAACATCCACATTGACAAACATCCCACTCCTTACCTCATGGCCAAATGAATGACGACTTCACTCTGCCTGTAGCAGGGAAGGAGGCAAGCACTAGCCTGCTGACCAAGTACACTCCTTCAAGTGGGAGAAGCCAAAGTTGAGCAAAATTATACTTGTGCCATCCAGGGAGATTGTGTTAGCAGCTGATGAATTGTAGTTACCTGAGCTATAGCTTGTTCCTCATGGATGAGCCAACTCAAAGTGAAAACATCACCACTCTTCAGCAACAAGTTTGTGTATGTGGACAAGAGTCAAAGTAGAAGAAGTGTCTGAGTTAGGACTCCAGTTACTTCACAGTAAAGACAAGCCTGTGTTATCCAAATTCACCTCCTTCCCAGGACTCAACTTTATTGGTTATTCAAATTTAAAAAAAAAAAAAACAAAAAAACCAAAAAAAACAAACCCTGGCTGACACTTCCTACCCAAACTTGGCACTTCCTTAAATTTTCCTCCAAAATCTGCTTTGTCCTAGCTGTCTCTGGGCACAAAGAGACACTCCCACATCCTTTACATTCCATTTGGGGCTAATTGAACTCACATGTCAGCATGAGTCAGCAGTAATTACCAGGAATATTAAGGAAAGATTTGGCACCAGACCTTGGTTATTCAACAGGAGAGCCCCCACACTTAGCGGGGTCTCAGGCCGAATCAAACCCCTTAAGAACATGACGGCAAAATCTGGAGCAAGTTCTCGGTCTAGTTCAACCACGTATAAGCAGTTAATGATATTGAAAGTGTCTTCACTATCTTTTGAAATATACCTACAGGAATGTAATAGAAAAATAATTTCTGACTACTAAATCCTTCACGGTGGAGTTTAAATCCGTTCATATGCCGAAACCGATGGATTGGTATGAGACCGGCTGGCTGCTTTTCACCAGCATCCGCACTGCAAACAGGGCCTAGCACTGCATTTCCTCCCTACAATTCCTCAGCAGAAAGCCGTATCGATGGGAAGTCAAGGTAATAATGTATCTCCCCCTCTCACGGCTCATTTGGAATAAAAATCATGAAACCATAACACATGCGAGTGTTTGTTCCCTGCCACTGTTCACCGAAACAGTCCCCCTCGGTACATCTTCACCCTTTCGACTGTGGAGCCTTTTGCTTCCAGGGCCAAAGATCGGACATGTTGACACACAAGCCCGACACAGCCCCTAGAAACCCAGACCTCTCCTCAAGACCGAAGAACACCCAAATACATTTTGACAGGTCAACTACAGAAAATAAAAAAACAGGTTGCCACAAATGTAGGTACTGATACAGAGACACGGTGGATGCAGCAGTGAAAAGAGAGGGCTGTCGCAGCCTACGGTCAGGCAGGGGGTGCCCGTAGGAACAACGTCGTGGAAGTTACTTTTCCAATCTTAACTGGTAACTCCTTCTGGTTCTTAATGTCTACAATATTAGGTGCTTTGTTTTTCAAGGAAATAAATTCTCGCTCTTGGTAACAAAAACTGAATGACATTAACTGAATGTCTTGCCAGTGGATTTGATCTTGTCAGGCATTAAGTCTCCTGCTTAAATGCAATGATTCAGTCTTAGCCCTGGATAAGAACACTCTCTACGGTTCATAAATGAAAACTGTTTTATTTTATCTACTGCAAACATATGTGCATCAACATTCTTCTTCACAGACTTCTTCTGAGCCCAATCAGATCATTCAGTTTTATTTAAATCCAGTCCCAGTTGTGTTTTTGAAACCTCCGACTACTAAACAATGCCAAATGTATTCTTCGATTTTTCTGGTGACTTTTGGGTTTTTTTCCTTTTTTTTTTCCCCCCCTCAGTTTTAACAGTCTATCTCCTGCAAACTCAGTGAATGACGCACAAACATTGTTTGTGTCCGTCTTCAGGGGGGAAAAAAAAAGTTTCTTACGAGGTATAACTTCGTTTTATGCTATTTGCAATATCTTTTTAAAAATAAAGACATAGAACTACAGCTTCACCCGAAGACTTACAAAATTCCTGTTTACTTATCAAAGTAACGCAAAGTCAGAAAAAGCACTGGAGCCCAAACACAAACTTTGCTCTTCCCTCACTGATTTCTTCCCCTTTGGTATGTCAAACTGAAACACAAGAATTTTTAGCTCTGAAGTTACGAAAGGCTGAAAATGAAGATTTTTCAGGAGAAGTACCGGCTGAACCCAAAGCAATATCCACCGTGATCAATGCCAAGTGAGCGCACTTGGAGCTCAAAAGAAGCAACGTGAAACTTTTATTTCACTTGCTTTGCCCCCGAAAGGTCCCTGAGTGGAAAGGATGGGTGAAGCCAGATGTGGCCAAGGTACCACGGCAAAGCTCTCTGCCTGCGCCCTTCACACCCCTCGGTTTCAGCCGCAGGAACGGCGGGGCAGCACCCTGGGCATCACCCGGCACCTCTCGGGACTTTCGCGTGGGAGCTGCGGACCATTATGAGCGCGCCGGTGGAAGAAGCGGGGCACGTCCTAGGCAGCTGCGGTCCCACAGCCTCCGAAAGGGTCGAGGGGAGCCCCGACATACGGGGGAAGTGGTGGTGGGGTTGTGGGGGGGAGGTGAGAGATGTCCGGAGCCGACGGTCCTCCGATTCCCCCCGCAAAGCCGGGCTGAAGCCTGCCGAAGCCTCGCCTGCCCACCGCGAGCTCTCGGGATACAACGACTTACCCCACGGTCCCCGCCACGACCCGGGGGTGCAAAGTTTCTCCGGGCGAGGAGCAGCCCTCGGCCGCGGCGCAGAGCGGGCGGCCGAGGCGCGGCGGCGGTGCCGGGGCGGCGGTGCGGGAGCGGGCGGCGGGAGAGGGCCGGAGGGCGCCGGGGG
>WBNH01006635.1:0-16652 GCA_013401255.1 Urocolius indicus | reverse complement strand
GAGGGCGCTGCGGGGGCACCGGCGATCGGGGGCGGGCGGCGGCCGCGGCGGGGACGGGGACAGGGTGTCCCCGCCGCCGCTCGCCGCCGCTCCCCGCCGCCGGACGGGTGGCCGACCCGGGCATACGCACGCACACCACTCCTTCTCCTCCGGGTCGGTGCACCTGCCCAGCCCGATTCTCCCGAAAAGTTGGAAGAGAAAAGTTACCGTGCGGGTCCTTGCCCGCCTCCGGGGTACCTGGAGCAGCCTCAACGCCCCTCTCTCCCCGCCCGGCATCGGTGCCTCCGGAGAGGGCTGCCCTCTGCGGCCCCTGATGCGGGTTTCTTTGCGCTGCGCGTCGTAGAGGTGCATCGCCCTCGCACCGCATTTACCAGCTGCACCAGGAAGCTGGGTAACAGCTGGCATTTTTATTATTTATTTTTAAGTAGCAAGGGATTTTTACCTCAGAATGTTTTGCCGGCAGGTTTCTGCTTTCTGCTCGAAGTAGCAGGGGGTCCCAGTCAAGCAGCAAGGCCTTTTGCCAGTGGTGTAAAATGCTGGTGTTTGGTAAGTACCTAAAGCGGCTCTGGCACTGGAAACTTAAGGACAGGACAGACAAAACCCAGAACAGGCTGATGCAGGAAGTCAGAGGCGACAAAGTGAAAAAGAATCCTCTCCCTCGTAGGATACTAGCGAGGAGATCCAAACACTGAACCCCCAGCAGTCTTATGGGACTGGTTGCTGTGAGAAGGAACTGTCTCCTGCTTCTCAGCCCTGGAGTGCCAAGGTGTCCCCGTGGGTGCAGGTGCTCTGGCAGGTACACAGACAGCAGCACCCCGCACTGCCTGCCTTCACCCCCAACACACTGTTGCAGCTTCTCTGACTCCAGCTGGTCAAGCTCTATAACCACAGGCAATCCTGGGAAAGCCCAGTTATCAACATACAGGTGGAAGGAGTAATGTATAGGAAAGCAAAGAACTCCACTTTCACTAATGATAGAATGGTTTAGGTTGGAAAAGGCCTTTAACAGTCGTCTAGTCGAACCACCCTGCAATGAGTAGGGACATCTTCCACTAGATAGGGTTGCTCAGAACCCTGTTCAATCTGACTTGGAATGTTTCCAGGAACGGGGCATCTACCACCTCTTGGGGCAACTTGGTCTGTGTTTCACTACCCTCATCATTAAAAAATTCTTCCATCTAGTCTGAATGATGTAATAGATTTTTTATTTATACAAAGCTTTGCTCTCTGGTTGCTTGTGGTACAGATTGAAGGAATGTGCCTTACTTGGGTATGGATTTACTGGGGAAGAAATGGAGAGGAACAGCAGTGTTGGAGAGTACCTAAGCCTTCTCTTCTCCCTTCTTGCCCCAGACCACAAGCAGTGAGGAGAGTGACAGAAGCTCCATGCTAGGTCTCCATGGCTGCACTTGTGTGGCTTCCTAGCTTCCCCAGCAGTTCAAAGCTGTATCTCTCTGCAGTGCTTCTCTGTCTGACCTCACAATCACTTTTAAGCCTTTGGCTGGACCGCTCTTGTTTTTCCTTTAGCAGGGACACCTCACTTTGACAAATGTACCTGCATAATAAGCTTCCATTGCTCTTTTGCCCATGCTCTTCAAGACAAGAGGAAGCCTGGACCCCAGCCCTGCTGTCCTGCTCATGAAGATGGAAGAGCCCAGCTCGCAGGAACACTATTGTTCCAGCAAAATAGAACCAGTCAGTGTTGTTGATTGCTCTGTTACATCTTCCCAGACAGAGCCTTGGCTATAAAAATAGATGCAGTAATCCACATGGACAGTTGCAATTGTAAATGGCATTCAAAAAGCAAAAACGGAATTCATAGTTTGACACAGACATATCCCCAGTCCGTCAGGATGTGACACATTGGCAATGTCTCTGTGCCAAACTATGAATGCCGTTATTTACTTTTCTTCAGAATGCTATTTATGATTGTAACCTTCACAGTAAATTAGTGTATCTATTTTATATTGGGCATTTTCTGAGAGCTTTGGTATTGTCTGCACTTATTATGCTCACAGAATTGATGTTAGACTGATTTGGGCCACAATACATCTTCGGGGACAACAGACTGTGCTTATGTTAGGAGGATTTACCAGCATAACCCTACCAGCAAAACCCTATCTGGCAGAGTCAAGGCCTGTGTTTGGAAAGAGAAATCAAAGGCCATCAACACTGAATAGCTCTTCATTAGATGAAACAATAGTGCTTCTGCTGCCAGGCCATTGACAGAGAGTGATTTACTCCTAGGAGACTTGGGGGGGTGGGGGAGTAGAGCCCAGAAAGGACTGGATAATGGTGAGACAGTCATGGGACAACTATTGTTCATCACTTCTCCTGGTGAACTCCGTGCCACTGAGGAGAGCCAGGAGGTGTCTTGGTGTGTGAAGACACATCTGAGCTCAGTGAACAGGCGTGAACCGGCTCTCGTGCGGATGTGGTGTCACCACGTGGTGTTCAGGTCTCTCTACCAGATTTATTAGCAAGTTTGTTTCACTTGGAACGGGGCCGAGCTAGCACATGTCCGGCTTGGCATTTGGACCCTTTTGCACCTGTCTGCATCAATACATCCAAAGGCATGTTCAGATGATTTGATGGGAGCTTATTCCATGTACAGCTGAATGACCCAGCCTGCAGAGTGAATATTTATGCTGTGTTCTCTTCACTCCCTGGTTTTCAAATTTTGTTAAAAGTAATTACATTTGCCAGGCAAGAATTGTTTTTCATAATCTCATGCTGATGACTGTTTATACTTACACCAGCTATGTGCAGATCTTTTTTATACAAGTTAGGCTTCCTGAACAACTGCCAGATAGTTCTGCTTTCCTTCTTGAATTTTAATTGCCCAGCATCTATTTTTAAAATGGAACTGTAAATGGAACAGTAAGTTCCATCACTCACCGTAGAGGCGGAGGGTCAATGCTCTCCTTACTCCTCCTCCGCTCCCTCCCATGGGGAATTTGGAGGAATGGGGACCTGAACTGTCAAAGCATTTAACCATGGGCATAAGCATTTCAGTTCAGGAATGCATTTAGATGCTTTGCAGGACTGGAAGTAGAGCTCAGTGTTTTGCAGGGCTGAGACCAAGGTTATCAGTATATACTGTTTTTATATTAGCACTGTGATCATCTACAGTCTCACATGCACAAATGTGCACATATAGAGTTATATATATGTAGAGACACAAGCTGAAGTTCAAGTGCACTGAGAGCAGGAGGCTAGACACCCATGCAGTCTCAGCTGTGTTGTGTGACCAGGAAAACAGGTTCTGGATAGTACTATCAGGTGGCTTATAGATCCTTCATCCACTTAGTAAATCTGTGCCTGCATAGGATTTCAAAGCAGAAACTTTGAAATACCAGCCTGCATTCTCCTTAAACTCCTTCTACTTGGTGGAAAATACATGTTCATCCAAAGGGATGAACACTGAACCTAGATTGTCATCCACACCATTTTCAAGACCACATGATTTCAATTCCTCACATAATCCCACTTCATTTCTGGAAAATAATTAAAGACTTGAGTCTTCATCTGTCTTCTTATGGTCGTCATTATTCCAAGCACTTACATACTCAGGACATCTATTTTATCTCTAGTATTATAGCTTCTTGAATGTAACTGGTTTCTCAACTGTATCCTTTTGCTCATTTTTTAATATTTCCCATTATTTTTAGATTACGGGGAAAGGAGGTGATTGTGTGCAGGAAATTAGCAGGGAGCTAAAAGATGATATCATTTTCTTCTTGATGCTTTGAATGACATACACCATTTAAAAAAGAAAAGAATACCTTCTTAATATTCTCATAAACACAAGCATTTCCTCATGAAGCAACACTGCTTGCTTCCTATTCCTTCCATATTGCTTTTATAAACTCTTAAAGTGACTGAAATATACTTGGTCTTTGGATTATCAGAGCTAGCAATTTCAACTTACCTTCTTTCCTTTATTGAATAGAGTTTTTCAGAATCATCATATCCTATTTAAAGGGGGGGGGGGGAAGGCAAACAAACAAAGGTGTGTAAGATGTTTAGATAAAATTCTTACCAAACTGAACACTGTCCTCACTCTGGATTTAGCCCCTGATCTAATGAAGTGTCCATAATAAAGGCAGAAGAAGTCGAATCACAGTTCAAAAGAGTATTTTGATGACTAGCTGGTTTTGGTGTTGGGTTTTTTTTTTAATTTTCAAAGATGTGCTTAACTGTGCTTTCTAAATGTGCATACTTCTAAGATTTGTCTCTACTTCATCTGACTATGTAACGTGACAACAAATTTTCATCANGACAAGGGGTAAGAGACACAAGTTGGAACACAAAAAGTTTCACTTGATCATGAGGGAAATCTTTTTTTACTGTGAAGGTGAGGGAGCCCTGGCACAGGCTGCCCAGGGAGAGTGTGGAGTCTCCTTCTCTGCAGGTTTTCAAAACCTGCATGGATGAGTTCCTGCATGACCTGATTTAGGTGGACCTGCTTTAGCAGGGAGTTTGGACTAGATGATCTCTAAAGGTCCCTTCCAGCCCCTTCTGTTCTGTGATTCTGTGTGATTACTTTTGCTTCCATTTTCTTCTCCCTGCTCCTCAGAGGGCTGCAGGTTGTGGTGCTAATGCTTCATTGAAAGCTTCTGAAAGTCACAGAGAGGGAAACAGGAGCTTGGGCTGCTGCACCGGTGCTGCTGCCTGCATGCAGGGACTGCTGTTTGCTTACTTTTTCAGGGAGAAGCCAGTCTGAGAATCAGGAGGGGAGAGAATGCTGAAACCACTCCTCACTGCTGCATGGGGTAGTGGTAGATCCGAGATCTCAGATAACATCACTCTGGAAGTGACAGTAACCTTGGTGTTGAAAGTTGTTCACTTTTGTCTTTACTGATTGACTTCATTGGGAGTGGGACCTGGTGTCTAGCCCAGAAATTGTAGATGGATGCCTGGGGAACAGAGCTATCTTTACAAGCCAAGATTAAAAAGAAAAAAAAAATGAAGTGTTTTAAAATAAATGCAGAGACCTCAAAAGAAGTATGTGTGCTTATAAGGAGATACTTCTTGTGTCCTTCTGTGGCACTTTTTACATGCTTCTATGTGCTTCAAGTCTGTTTCTAGCAATTCCTCCAACCTTTATGACCTATAAGTCCATATCAACCTGTGGATTGCAGCAAAATGCAAGAAGAAATGCTTATCACACTCATATAGAGAAAGAAAAAAGGTTGTTTAAAAATCTAATTTTAACTCTATTTTCTCAATAGGAGTAAGCAGAAAGAGATAAGAAAATATTTATAACAGCACATTAGAAGATACCAAAATATTATTTTTCCTGATATTAAATTATTGTAAGAAGGCATACAGACAACCAAATAGACTTGATTTTCTTAGGTATTAAAAGAAAGTGCTAAAGAAACGGGGAAACGGCAGAGTGGAGCCCTTAGAGGTCATTATGGTCTATAAAAATCAATAAATAATTGCATCATGCCAGTGAATTTTTAAGTCAGTTCCTTCCATATGGTCCATCTTTCCTCAGACAAGTTAGTTGCTCAAAACAAGCAATAAATCAACCCCATTCTTTTATTTTAATACTGTAAAGAATATTTGTTTTTATAACCAAATTGTTTTAAGTCTTAGCACAGCCACAAAGCATTCTAAACAGATGTGTAATTTGAAAGACAGTAGTAAACTTTCTTACCATGTAGTTATGGAAATTTGGGGTGCATATAAACCTGAAACCTAGAGTTTTAATCCCAAAGGAATATGCATTTAGTAATATATATGCTATTACAAATATGTATTTGCAATAGTTGACTTCAGTGAATAGAAAACATGCATGCTTCGCAAACAGAGAAATTGTTATGACACTTAAGATTTATGTGCAGAGGAAATATTATTGTATTAATCTGTGGGTTTCTGTTAACAGCTATAGATGGCTCAGAGAAGGGAGAGATTTTTTTGACACATATATGAAGAATCTGTTGTGCAGCATAGCCTGTGAGGTTTTACAATTGTTTGTGCATAGCACTTTCTCTGGGAAGTATTAGAAATGCTTCCTTTTGAGAGACACAGCAACAGATAAGCACCAAACACTTCTTTCTTCAGCCTTGGTCTCAGAGTTAGGACAGCATGGCTACCATATTCTTCTATCAAGAGAAAGCTCACAGATCTGATTTGAAGCTATACCAGTCTAACTCATCCTTGCACGCAACTTGCTTGGACAATGCAGACATCAGGAGCAGGTTTGGCTAGCCAGCACATGGGTGGGCAAAAATGTGTTCCCAGGCAGGAACATCCTTAGTTCAGTTTCCAGTCTTGCTATGAATAGCTCCTTAAGGTACTTGGAGTGCCCTTAAGCTGTTCCCTTTCAAAAAGCAGCAGCCCATAAGCTGAGAATGGGTCACAGTGGACTTCTGCTGTGGAGTACAAAGATGTAGAGCAATTTTAGATAGTATCTTGAACACAATGAAATCTAAGTTACTGGAGTAGACTGCCTTCCTCGAGGTTGTTGCAAGAAGACAACAACTCAGCTATCTTAGATGTAAAGGCACTTTGCTCCCTCAGGAAAGGAAGAATTGAGACAGGTGAGTCTTACCAGCACAACATCTGCTAGTGGTTTAATCAGTTGCAAGCTTAGAAGATAGCAGGCAGAAATTTTATCAGAGTCTGTCCTCAAGGGGTTTGGTTTTTCATCTTTGCAACGTGCTGTATCACCTCTGTATCAACTGGCATTTTTAACAGCCATATCCCATTCAACCATCTCAAGTCTCTCTTCTGCTAGGTCATCTGGCAAGTTTAATATTTTCATCTCCCTCTGTTGTCATCCTTGACCTTTAATTCTCTGTCTCTTCCTTTACCTTTTCCTCACCTTAGAGGCACCTTTCAGAAATCCTGCTGTTTGCCCCAGAAGCCTCCTTTTCCTCCAGACAAGTCAGAAGTTTGGTCTTCTTTTATCTCAGCAGGTCAGTACATGTTTGGAACAGGCACAAAGCTGTATTTATCAGTACAAGGCTCCATGGAGGAGACACAGTCAAAGTGTTGCTTCCTTGTGCCTTTGCTATCTACTTCACTGTGATTTATGGAAGATTTGAGGTAATGCTTGATAACTTTACCATCAAAAAAACGCTCTGTCATGATGTATACTGAAAACTCAGTCTTTTCTGAAGTTATTTCCTTTGAGATCAAATTCCAATACGTACATTGTAGAAGACAAATCCTCAGCTATGCAGTTTTCTGCTCTTGAATGTTTCTGTGATAGGGTTCATGGTGTGTTGGGATGGCTTGTGAAAGCCAGATATGAAGCACCACAAAAGAAGCAATCATCAAGTTAGAAAGTTAACACAGGGGAGATGCATTACTACAGTAATCCGTTTGATTGATTCCAGGGAGTAAAGGGAGAATAAGGTGATATTTTCCTTTAGGTAGTAAATGCTTCTAGAGTTTGTGGATAACTGTAAACACATTTAATACATTTCATTAAGAATTGGTACAAATTCAAGCCAAATTTTGTCATCTTTTTTAAAGACAGGATGAGTAGCATTAGTGGGTCTCATGTTTAATATCCAAAAGTTGTTGTATCAAAACCAATGAAGCTTTAGGATTTTGATGCGACAGGTTAGCTGAACTGGATGGTACTATACCTTTACACTTGTTTCTCCAGCTCTGGTCAATCTTGCCTGTTCTTTTGCTTTCCCAGATACTCACCACTTGAGCTGAGGTGAATTGCTATTCTTTCTCTCAGTTCACAAGAGACAGAACTTTTACCTTGAAAAAAAAAAAAGGAGACATAAACAAGAGATGTTGTATGTAGCAGGCTGGGCAAGGGCTCACATTCAGTCATTTTCATCAGTGTGTTAATCTGTATATTCTCATTCCTTGGAGTCAAAGAAGGAACGTGTAGTCTTTCCCTTAGGGAATCCCAAAGGTATTTTTCTGCCTCTTTGGAGCTTTGAAATCAGCATACCAGCCTCAGACACAGAGTGGTTTTACCATCTTCTCTGAAGTGCTGCTGACAGGGCAAGTGTTCTCAGGGGAAGGAGGCCGGCTGGTGGTGGAGCAAGGGGATGGAGTGCCGTCTCCATTTCTGCAAAGTCTTGTCAGACTTCAACTATCTGGTGCACTCTTTCAGGAGAAATCATCAATCTTGTTTCCTTGGCTCTTGTTGTCTGTCATCAACATCTCTTCTGTTGGCCATGCCTAAATGTGTGGGTCTGAATGAGTGTACCATAACAACAATTCTGTCCAATTTCAGAGCTGGGAGAGATGATGGAAGCCTTGCCAAGAGTGCTATTTGCCTCAAGTGCTGTTTTTGGCCATTTTCAAATCCTTGATCTTTATTCCATGCTGCAGTGTCATATCTGCAGCCCTACACAAGCATTGCAATGGCAATAGCGCCAAGTGTATCAGCTCCTGCCTCAGTACAGGACCATCTGCATCGTCACTTTACCCCGGGGCCAGGCATCAGCTGGAGTATGACGACCAAGACTAGCTGAAAAATGTCAGATTTATTTGCCATTGTGTACCTGTTGAGTCCTGGATTGGGCACGTGCAGCAAGACAGAAACTTGGCTGTACCAGAACATTAAGGTGGAACAGTAGAATCTGCTCATTTTGACCCGAGGAGCAGTATCATCCTTCCCATTTCTCCCTCCACTCCTCTCATTCTTCTCATGGAGCACAGTAGAAATAGATACTGCCTTACCCTGAAGCAAAAGGCGTCTGCAGAACAGCAAACCTTTACAAGCTGGCTGGCCAGAACTTGACTGCACAACTGTGATTGCCATTATGCATGGCACAGCTTTGCACATCGAGCTGAGGCAGGAGATCACTCTGTGCTGCAGTTAGACTCCAGTCCTGGATACATAAAGACAAGAGGTTGTAGCTGGCTCCCTCTGTCTTTCACAGGAGTTGGAGAACTATAACAGGACCACTGCCAGAGTCATTGCAGGGGGAAAGCTTATCTACCATTCACCAAGACTCTGCCTGTTAAAGTTTCCTTGCATTGTCTTCCCTCAGTAGTTCTTTTTAGATCTCCTCTATGCATCGCATTTCGCAAATGGAGAGCCTTTGCTCACTTTTGAGTGCCCAGATGTGCAGATAAATTTCCCTGGTTTGGGGATGAGGAGATCAAGGCATCTTAAGCGTTTTGGCATGTACGCCTGGAAATTGAATCCAGTCCCTTTTACAGTTAATCATTGCCTGGCAATAAAGTTTATATAAAAAGCTGACTGGTGATGCAGAACTTAATACTACAGTCACAGATTTATACCAATGGTGAGAAGCACGCAATAATGCTATTTTTGCAAACTAGATTGTTAGTTTTGAACTTTCAGAACTTTTGCTTACGTTGTTCTTTGCCTGCACTCTTGAGAGGCTTATCCTGTAGGTTTAAGGACAGAAAGTCACATGCAGTCTCTGGCTTTGGTTTAGGCTCCAAGGGAATGAAGCTAATATTAGGAGATCACGCTAAGTGCTTACAATATTATCATGGTGACTTGTGCTTTTCATACATTCTGTGTGATTGAACCAAGTGAAAGAGGTTTCTAACTAACAGGTAAAATGATATGAGGCATCCCATTTCCCTCTTCCTCTCCTACTCCAGCATGAGCTGCTAATGTTATCCACATTCTTGTAACTTTTAAGGAGAGTTCTAATTAGTGAGGCATAGTGAACAATGTTGGCTTTAATCTTTGTTCTAGTCTTTTTCTTATAAGGCTATTCTGTGCAACTCATGGGGGAAGCATGCTCACAGAAAAGTCAGTGTAAGCCATTCAGTCAGTGTAAGCAATCTCATTTGAGATTCCTATTTTTTGACCAACACTTAGAATGACAAATGGCTTTCTACAGTTCACCAAAAAAGTATGGTACCAGAGTGATCTTTCATCCCTGAAAGCAAAGAAGTGCTGATAGATATTAACACAGAGGGAATATATATACATTTGTATATAAAAAATATTGGAGAGAACTCCAATCTGCTAAGCAACTTCCTACCTGGTATTGAAAGGAGAAAGTGACACCCCTTTTAGCCAACTAGCAGTTGTTCCCCAACAGATACTCCAGCTAGGAGTATCTTCATCTCCTTTTTCTCCAGTATTTATTGATCAGGGAAAGGAAACTAGGCATGTCCTCCTTCCTTTGCATTGCTTTTATTTCTGGGAAATTCTGATCTATAGTGAGAAGATGGATGTAGCTCGTAAGTAGTAGGCTCATAAGTATCAAAGTCTGAAAGACAAAACTAGGAATACTCTGTAGATCTGAAAAGAGAAATTCACGATTGTGTTATTTCGTGTGTCATGCTTGTTTTGCTCTGCTGTGCAGGTCAGTGAAGAGACGGCTTCATTTCACACTTGAACACCCTCTGCTGCAGGCAGAAGTGTGTAACTGCCTTCTGAAGTCCCGCATCACTTACCTCTGCCTGCTGATGGTACTATTCTTAAAATTCATCATCTTTCTTCTTTCCTGGGTGGCTAGAGAAGAGAAGGATTAAAACAGTGAAAGTTGTAGAAAAACAAAAGAAAATGGCTTGGGAAGAAAGTGATCAAAGTTGTTCAGAAGATAAGTGATCAGAGATATTTTCTCTAAGACCATCTTTTATCACTATATCTACTGTGGATGGGCCCATCCACTCTATATGGGTGAAGTGCATGGTCTGAGGAGGTTATCTTCTCTAGGTCAAATCTCTGAACTGAGATGATACCAGTTGTATGTAGACCACAAGCAGTTGTCAGACTGATGTTGAACTGAAGAATAAAGAGTTCCCACTGAGATTCAAGAAATTTATCTTGTGTCTTCTTCAAGTGCTTCAACATCCTACTAAAATCTTCACCAAATCTATTTTCTGCAAAACAAGTTCATTTATTCTTGTCTTTCTTCCAGTAGGGGCTGGTAATTAAGTAATCACTATTCCATTCTAACAAATAGGATTTGTAAGACTTCATTTCCCAGTAAGGTACTTCTAGAAAAAAGAGGAAAACAGAAAAAACAAACAAAACAAAACAAAACATTCTCCTTCTGTCTTTTGCCAGACATCATTATTTCTAAAACCCTGATCACTCTTGTTGCCCTACTTGGGGTTCACTTTTGGGAGTTTTTTTTGCTTCAAGTATTCTGTTTAAAACAAGACACTGCTTCAGTTTGCTAGTAGCCTCCTTCTTACCTGAAAGCAGCACCCTCACATGGCAAGATGGGATGCATGATGCTTGTCCAGAACAGTTCAGTTCTTCATTGGAAAGTTTGGAAAAACAGGAGCAATTAAGCAGTATAATTGTGTTTTCCTGAAGGAAATGTGGGCTGGGGAACATGAAGATTCCAAAAATCTAATCAATACAGAAATTCATTGCTCAGATCTATCTTTAATAAAGGGTTATAAAGTTATCCACTGGATACTTTTCAGGCTTCGAAAACATCTGTTTCTGCTACTATCAAATCTTCAGAGAGAAGGCAAAGTACATGTATGTCCCAAACCAGAACTCAACTCTGCATGCCATTTCTCTCCCTTCAAAAGTTACAGCAGTTTTTCAGAATAACCTAACCATTATTTTTTTTCCCATAAAAAGACTCTTTGGGATATTAGACTGGCCCAATCTGCTCATTGCTCTGTGTTAATTCCTATCCATTCATTATATTAGGGGCTAGTATGCCAAAGAGTGACAAGATTAATTAAAACAGGCTGGCAAATCTGTCTAGAAATAGGGGAGCTGCACTAGAATATCCTGAGCCATATATCAGTTAAGAGATCTGCAGATTGTGTCAGTGGCAGCCGTCACAGTTAGGAAAATTTCTTGCCTTAGCAGTGCCAGCCTTGTGCAAGAGCACTCCCCATAGCTTTAAGGATGACAAGTCTCAGCAGGAAGGAAAAAAATGAAGCAATGGTGATTTCTCCTGATGTTCTGCAACAATTTGGAATCTTTCCACCTTCAAGACTTTATTTCCCAGTATGGAGAAAGACTGGGGCTGGAACTAACACTTCTCAATGCTGCCACTGGTAAACTTACCTTCACTAATGACATTTGGGGGAGATGAAGCATTGCAAAAGCTGGACCTGTAAGACTTCTACAGTTTTCTTATCTCTTGTTTTCCAAATGTAGCCACTCCATGAGATCTTTCTCGACACATTCATGAGCTATTGAAACCTGCAGACTTCTACCAGCACCTCTTAAGCATGTCTTGCTCCTCATCTGACCTCTAACTTCCTCATATATTTTTGTATTTTTCTTCTACAGCATCTGCTATCTTTTCTAACCTCTGAGAAATGCTTGTACCTTGTAGAAACTGAAGTCTTGCATAGCAAAGAGCTCTTTCCCCTTCCAGTAGCTGACTTCCTTCTTGTGATCATCTCTGGAGTAAGGACAAGACAGCTCTGATTTTTGCCTAGGAAAAGGAGTGGACTGTTCCTTTGCCAGTCCCAGTGCAGGTCTCCTCCCACGGCAGTGAGACCAAAAAAACAAGGAATCATCTCAAGCAGTCTCTCTTGCCTGCCAATTGGAACGCTGTCCTTTCTGAGTCACCACTGGAGCTTTGAGTACTCTCTTCACATGCCTCTTATCCTCTATTCCTACCCTGATAGACAGTGTGGGAAGAATGTAAGTGGTATCATTCCAGAAGTCACCCCCCACTATTGTTATAGCCAAAGGAGAGGGTTTGAGGCATGGCTGTGTTGCTCTTCATCTCTACTGGCTCTCCTTAGTCACAGGCTTCAGGCTTGTCTCACAGATGCAGAGAGTTTTCCTGCTGTGCAGGAAGAACGTGGCATCTTCCACAAGATGCTTGTCAGAAGAACTTTTATGCACCAAAGACTTCCTTGTTTACATTTTTTTTTGGACATCCCAAAGGTAACCTATGTTTTTAGATGGTTAAAATATTCAGTAATGGTTATCAGAGGTGCTGGAATTCTTCTGAGAAAATACAGGTGATGGCAAAGGTGTCTGTCCATTTGTTTTGTTCTTTCCACTGCTTTCTTTTACTACCAATTGGAGGGATTTTATTTTGTCAAAATTATTATACCCCTAGAGTGGCAAAACTATTACCTGCTTTAAGAAGATGAAGGAGTGTAGAAATGGATCCTCAATTTGGACATCCATGTGTACAAATGCAACTTGCCAAGTGGAAAATTATATCTGGCATCTGGTTTATTATTTATTATTACACATTGTGATATGATGTGTTTATTTCTTAATATGCTGACTTAAAGTGGCTTACAAGATGTATTACTGTGGTTATTTTCTAGAATCAGTTCTTTATTCTTTTCCCATACTGCATTTGAGTTAAAAGATAAATATTTTTAAAGCACAAATGGATCACCATCGACATAACACTGTTCATTGATTTTGGTCATTTGTAATGTCCACTCATACACGGCTCCGTAGACTTAGAGCTGAAGTTATCATCCCTAGCTTTTCAATTCAGCATTTCTTTAGTTATGTTTAGATAAAACACGATCTTATTTGGCAAAGGAATGAAGATATAAGTGAAAAAGGGAGAATCTTATCAATGTATATAGATACCTGAAGTGAGAGTGCACAGAACAGCCAGGCTCTTTTCAGTGGTGCTCAGAGACATGGCAAGAGGCAACGAGCACAAGCTGGAACACGTGAGGTTCCCTCAGAATATCAGGAAACACTTTTTTACTATGAGGGTGACTGAACACTGGCACAACTTGCCCAGGGAGAATGTGGAATCTCCATCCTTGGAGATATTCAGGAGCCATCTCAAAATGGTCCTGGGCAACCAGGCCTAGGTGACCCTGCTTGGGCAGAGCAGTTGGCCCAGACGACTTTCTCATTTCAACCCTTCTGTGATCTGTTGTGATCTCTGATTATGTGAAAAAGACAGAACAAAATTTATTTTAAAATCAGAATAGTCACTCTCTGTAAGTCAAATGTTTCAGTCACTACAGTAAATTATTTGCAGAATTATAGTTTAAAAGCTTATTTTTATTTCAGTTACATATAAGCTTGGTATGTCCTTGTTTTGCCAATTAGGTACTAATTAACTTCCTATCAAAATACAGAATTTCTACCCATGCTGTCTGGTTCTTCCTCAGTCACCCAGAAATATATTGTACAAGAAGGGGCAAACCAATTCCTTGATGACTCAGCCTGCTTATTTTTCCGTCCAAGTTCAAAGTCAATGAAGACTGGCTTTCTTAATACTCAGAAGAAATGGATATGAAGAGAAAGAGATATAAAGGGTATTCCTGTGACAAGTGCATCGGTCCTTCCTTTAATATGTTTCTCCTGTGTTTTTTGTGGTACCCAATATAATATGCACCACTCTCATTGCCAAGCACGCTCATGACATCTGATGCCTGATGTCAGTCTCTTGTTTATTGATTGCATGCCGACACATGCAAGGAAAGCAAGGAAATCATCATGAAAACATAGGTATTACCAACAGCACCACAGTAATGCTGTGTGCTTTGATTCACACAGTGGAATATCCCCAGTGCTTTTCTTTGCAATAGTTTTGCTGACGTATAGAAAAGAGTGGAAAAAAGAATGGAACCAGACAATATTCCAGAGATGAGTCCTTCACAATTCTTCACCCAGGAATCACCCCAGTGCAAAGGAGAGGCCCTTTAGCTATGCCTGTAGATTTGATACTTGTATGCATCTGACAAACCTCTCAAGTGCAGAAATTGTTATTTGGCCTCTGGGACAGACGCCTTCCACAAAAATGGTGTCAAGGATGAAAGACTGGGGACAGTAATTTCAGAACTGTACATCAGGGATGCCAGGGGAACAGTGAAGCTACAGTGATATCTGGTGGAAGGGAGGGGAACTGGGACAATCCTGTGAAGAATATTGTTTGCGTAGGGTTTGAACATCCTGAGCCCAGCTTTTCCAGAGGGGTACAGGACATGCCCTCAATGCTTCCTGCTTGACCATTGGTATGTTCTTCAGGTAAGGGTATCAATGCATGGCAAGAGAAAGAAGACAAAGCAGAGCTGATTTGGACCTGCCTCTTATGGTCATGGCTGTAATATTTCTAGGACAGAGCTGCTCTGTCATCAGCATTGGTGCTGTAACAAAGTACAGAGCTCAAACTCACATATACTGCAGGATCTCTGTTTGTATGGGCTGTGTTTTCCACAGCTGTGGGTCTCAGGAAGGTTTGTCAGCTTGGGCACGATGTCAGACCCAAACCACCTCTGGGTATTTATGAAGGTCTGTACATTGACAAGTAAACTTCCTGGAAAGTGAGGGACTTGGGAGCAGGAAGGGGATACCTGAGTTCTCCTGGTGTTAGCACTGATCCAGAGCTAATTGGCTCCATCTGAACAGATCTGACTCTGCCACTGGGCATCTGCACCGCATATGCTCACCACTCTGTTTCTGTGGTAGAGCATTTTTCTGAAGCTACTAAATGTTGTCAGACAAAAGCCGACACAGGCTCCGTCCCTAACTCTTCCTTTCCTTATCTCCTCTGCTGATGGCTGTGTTGCCCATAGTTCCCTTCTCCTGCTATCATAGTAAGCCCAAGCAGTTTGTGCCTAGGGAGGTGCTGCATGCTCTCTGTCTAGTTAAGCAATGAGATAGTATAGCTTTGCTGTATTTCAGAGTGCTAGGTATCTGCATAAGGTACTCAGAAAGCATTGAGACTTTGCCAAAATGAATGAGCCCAGATAGAGTCAAGCTTATAGAAGTTCACCAGACTACTTAACATAACCCAGAAACAGCTTGGCTATTCTGTTGACAAGGGTAGTGCAAAATTGGTGGAAAGCAGTAACTTTACTGGCTCGGTAGGAAGCAGTAACTTTACTGACTAGCAGGAGTGCCTCAGACTCACCCAGACAGTCAGGGGTCTTTAGTTACTTGTTTATGTTCTGTTTCTTCAGTAATACAATAAATATCAAGTAGCTCTTCTGGAACTTCAGATAAGGATCTGTCGCATTTTTTCAGTCTTGGCACAAATACTCTTTACTAAAAACAAAAATTGGGGGAGGAGGGAGAGTTGAAACCAGAAGACTTATCATAGATGGTTCTCCTGACAGAATGAAGGAAATGGATAAGATCTGTAGATTTGACTTTACTGTGGTTTGTGCAAGTGCTCAGATAGCAGTAGTCTACAGCTTCCTCTTTTCTGCCCATTGCAGTCCTCAGATTTTCCCCAAAGTGACTACAAGCAGAGAACAGTTTTATTCATTGAGTTTACTCTACTACACAACACATGGCTTACTATTTAGTCTTTGAATAATCTCACATTTAGAAAATTCCTTGGTGCATTTTTTACAATAGATCTGTAACACATTTATTGGCAAATGTAAACAATTCTGTAAAGTTTATCTCCTCTGCAGGCTTGGCTGTGCCATTTCTAATAAGATGCCAGTGGATAGAGAGCAATGAAGGGTGCACCAGTCATAATGGCCACCTGCAAGAAGGGAGACAAGCTCCTCTTAGGCCTCCTCCCTCCAGCAGAAAGGCCGTGTGAGTTAGCTGACCGGAGCGGGTAGCACATCACTTGATGGCCCTTTGAGGCTTTTGGTTTACAGCTATCCCATTAAAACAAAGGGCCAGTGCCAGTGTATTTAGTGACAGAGGGTCAAGAGAAGTGTGCCTGTGATGCTTGAGATGAAGCAGCCCTGGGCAGGGAAGATGGGAGAGGATCACACAGAATCTTAAAGGTTGGAAGGGATCTTGAAAGATCATCTTGTTCAACCCTGCTGCCAGAGCAGGACTATCTAGA